>JAGDQP010017999.1:13274-37047 GCA_022664845.1 Lepisma saccharinum | reverse complement strand
AATTTTGTCCATGAGTTCAAACCCTGACAAACACAATTTTCTATTTTACTTAATTTTTATTTTAGATTATGTTTCAAATAACATCGGTTCCTTGTCGGAATCTTTCAAAACCCGTCATCGGCCCTCCCTTCGACGACCAAATGGCGATGTTGCCAGACTTGCTCATGGGTAGTAAATCGCTGAGAGTAGCGAGTTTAGTTGCTAACTGAACCACACATTTGTTATGGTCTGTGTAGTTTAGTGGACATCGTGTGAGACCTTCATTCTCAAGGTTGTCGGTTCGATCCCCGTCCAAGATTTCAAATTATATTTTTCAAGGAATTAAACTCTTTAAATGATGTTCGCGATTGCTCCTGAAAGAGATTTATTCCATAATGGCAGAAAAACACAAGACAGAGAGAGATGGGGGTAGGGGGAGAGACGCAGACTGCATTCATAAGCATTAAAATTTCATTTATTTTTGTCTTCCATTATTTTTCTCTCCCTCTTTCATTCTTTTCTCCTCTCTTTGTTCGCTCTTTCACCGTGTTCATTCATGGTTTCTCTTTCTTTCTTTATCTCTCTCGTTCACTGTGTGTGTTTGAACAAGACAAGGATAGTTCTCTAAAGTAATTTTCTAAAGTAAGTTCAAGGATGGTTCTCTACATGATGCTGAACAAGTCAATTCTTTCTTGCTCCAAATAGAGGAATATCCTGGCATACCATGTTTTCGTGCAAATTTGTACTGTAATGTTGGTTATCTAACTATGAGGCGTACAGTGCATCAATTCTTCTGGAGGAAAATGCCACAATTTCGTATAACTCCAACCTCCAATTACTTTAGTTCCTGACTGTACATAAGAGACTTGGTTAGTGAATGTAGAGTGTTTGCAATTGTCCTTGCACTTTTGGTTTTCTTCTTTATAAGGCATGTTTTCAAGTTCCATAATTTTATTTATCTCTTTTTTGGCGAAGGAATTCCTTGGAATTAGGGTTATCCGCAGAATGAGCACTAGATTGACAATTTATACATTAAGGTGGACTGAAACACGGTTGACCATAAGGTTGGGCACATATCTTACACTTGCTTTTCCCTCGGTAGATGTCAGCACAGTGGCGTTCATCGAGACCACCTGGGGTTGATTTCCACTCCTGCCAAATTTTGCCCTGCCAATTTCAGCCTACCGAGAATCCGTAAAATAATAGGTAGCCCATTTCAATGCTTTAATTCGCAATGGCATGGGACGTCACTTCGAAAATACTGCAGATTGTAAGCTGTTCAGCACAAGCGCGATGCTCGTTATGTTTGACGTTCACTGAAGATGAAGAAGATCTTAGTGTTTTTAGATTCTTTGATAAATTTACATTGCTTCGAATATTTTCTAGACAAGAGCTACTATCTGAACTACTTCCGTGATAATTTATGTTCCCTTCAAATTGGTCTCTCGAATTCCCATCACATTCAATCGCTAGGATCACTGGTATCTGGCTCTCTATAGGTATTCAATCGAATTACTTAGTTTTGATACGTAATATTGATTGATCGATGGCAAGAGAACTTCCACTTTTTAACTCGTGCAAAAATGTGTAAAATGTCTTCAAATTGTGGTCGCAGGTGGAAAGTATAGAAGTGATAAGAATTTAACACATTTACAGACTTAGGAACTTCACTCTTTTTGTAATTCATGCAGGGGCTGCTTGAGGAGACAAATCAAATGATACAATACAACCCAAAATACTGGAACTTCTTTTCTCTAATCCTAAATCTGGGTTAAAAGAATTCGGTACAATAAGGCGTGGTCACTTGTTCTGTTTGCATGTATGCAACAATAGGATCTCAAGTGATAATTGATGTAATTATGTTAATGATTCTAAGATGTACACGAGAAGAAAAATTATTAAAAATTCATTGTTTCAGATCTGTAATAGTAGAATTTGAAGTTTGGCTTAATCTTGTTAAAAGAAGAGAGTAGTTCGATATGCATAGAAAGAACACTTTGATAATGAAAACCAACTATTTGGTTGATATACAGCGGACCAAATGTTTTTGGTAATCACCTCTGAAACATTTTGTCACGATTACCCTAAAATTAGTCAGAACGCCAGGCATGTGAAGACTGCGAAAAAGTATCCAGTGTCATGGCCGAGATTTGAACCCGGGTTGTCCGATTCGTAGTTAGACACGTAACTCGAATACCTTTTCTGTACTAAATTTAGGCTAATTATAACTTTATTTTATTATTTTCTGTCCACTTCTGAATGCCATTAACAAATTGTATGCTTGTAAATTATTTTTAAAGTCTGTCATATATCAGTCTGCTGTTGTTATTACCGCAGACTATTACGATAACATAAGTCTGTTTTTTCCTCCTTTGCTTGTTTACTGAACAAGCAGTGTAGCTAGAACTATTCTTTAGAGTCAATATTTGGTAGGGAAAAACCAAATTAATTGAGCACTATTACCTCTACTGGTTTTGTTCGAGAAACCTTTACCAGCTCGTGGATAATAAAAAATTTCTATGTTCATAGTAATAGTCTGCGGTAACAACAACAGATTATGACAGACTTTAAAAATCATTTACAAGCATACAATTTGTTAATGGCGTTCAGAAGTGGACAGAAAATGATAAAATAAAGTAATAATTAAATTTACTATAAAAAGTATATGAGTCGTCTTGGCTCAGGCGGTAGCGTGTCTGACTACGAATCGGGCGGCTCGGATTCAAATTTCGGCCAGAACACTGGATTTTCGCAGTGTTCACATGCCTGGCGTTCTGAATAATTTTATGTAATCGTGACTAAATTTTTCAGTGGTGATTACCAAAAACATTTGGTCCGATGTATATCAACGAATTAGACTTTGGTTTTCATTACCAAATGTTCTTTTTGTGTGCGTGACGGATCGTCCAATAAAAGAAGATAGGTGTTACTAGATTATTGATAATGGAAGTGTCGAAAATCTTTGAGAAAAAATATGTACCATCGTGGAATGTAAGCTCGTATAAAAGTAATCAAGAATTATTAGTTGGTTTACATGGGATGATTTGCGTATGGAGGATTATTTATTGACGAATGAATTCTGTTTCACTTGTATACAGGGACATAGATGAGAATAAAGAACGTTCTTTACATAAACAGAAAGTTTAGTTTACTCGGATCAGTTATCGTAACCAATCCATGTCTAATGATATTGCATGTTAGTTTATTATGTGAACTGGAATATATTATGGTAACATCAGTAGATACGATTACCAATATACGATACATTCATTTTAGGAGTTCCTTTAGTATCATCTGCTCGTCTTTAGATAAGATTACCTAGGCATACGCACATTTTTACTTAAGTTTAACTGTATGCAATAGCACCCGGAGACGGCGTAGTGATTTACACACTGCAAAAGAATAATAAAAACGAGGTGTTGAGAATTATTTAACAAAGTGGGTTTGTCAAGACGAATCAATTATCACTCCCTAATCCACAAAAGGCAAAAGTCCTTATATTGAAGCGAAGCTAAGGTTAGAAGCGGGATGTCACAGTGTGTAAAGACTATTGTTTCAACGTAATTTGATAACTCACTTCTTGCAGGCAGGAACCAAAGCAGTCACATTTCCCATTGCAATGATTATACTGTGATAAGAAGTAAGTAACGAATTATTCTCATATCATTACTTTTGTTCTACTACAGTGACCAATGGTGCGGAAAGTGAGACTGCTTCTAACCCTGACAACAAGAAGTGTGTTACTATATTGAAGCTCTTAGTGTACGAAAGTATAAATATATATTGTGAACAAGTCAAAATGAACAAGTCAAATTTATTGTTCTAATTTACTTTTTTTTATCTAGTATGCTATGAGTGAACTGCATGAACAATCAACGTTTCGAGTGTCAGTTTTTTAATGTTGTTACACACTTAAACGGCATCTTCTGAAATACACAATCCAATGGAATATGTTCTGAAATCTCTTTTTATCTAGATTGTAAATTTATAGTTCCGATTCATAATTATCAGTATGTGACCAATGCAGTTCACGACTACAAAATTGTGTTAAACACTAATCCTAAGAGAAAATTTCAATATATATTATTGTCATTCAGACTGTAATACAAATAGATTATTATAATAATTATTATTAATTCAAGGGAGCCATACAATATAGGTTTGGCTAGCGTTTAAAGACTGGATGTCGGAAGTATTTTAAACAGCATTTCCCCATAACCTGTGTATAAAATAATTAGGAAAACACTACAATGACCAAAAGTTTACAGTGCGATAAACGAAATCGTAATTTTGATAACCTATAAAGATTTTCTTTAATAGTTCGAAATGATGTTTACTGAATGAAGACATTTTAAGGTAAAATTGTACAAAATTATTAACATACGCATTTCATGGTATACATTTATTTATTATAGATATTTCTCAGTTCGTCGAGAGGGTAAGTATTGAAAACTGATTAGATATTATGAAATACGGTGAGAATATAAACGTCATGTGTATCAAACCTATTACATATGTAATGTAACATAAGTTACATTGATACAATCACATAAATTAATACCTATTCCCCCTAGATGCGGTGTAATTTATTTCGCTTGATTTTAAGCTAACCATATATTATTTTAGGATTAATTACTCACACATATCTTTGTAAAAAATACGAAATTGGGAGGTAATTTTATCGCAGAAAATTTATAGTTAATAATATTACGAAGCGTCAAGGTACCCAAAACGAAACTAGGTAGATATTTACGAAGTAAAGAAGGAGATCACCTAAATTAGATTTTGCAAAAAGTTATTTGTAATTAAATATATTTGAATAAAGAAAGCTGAAAAGATGTAGCTTACATAATCCTTACCTTCAATAGATAATAAATATTTTATTAGAAAGTTACGAAAAATGAATTAAATATAGTTGACAAAATTGATTTAATGAATAATTATCAAAACCTTTGTGAATTATGCATGCTAATAAAAAAATCAGCTCATGCATATTGTAGAAAATTGTTATATATTATCATATGATGCGAGCATATCTTCACTAGTAATTTGGACAATATTGGAAAACTATTAGTTTAGTATAAAGGGAGATGAAACTCATAATATATTGATACGTACAAAACATGAAAAAATATGCCCTGAACGCATTCCAGTGATCGAGTCAAATAATTAATTAGTGTGTAAACGTCTTTAGCTCAAATAAAAGATAACAAACTTTATCAAGTGGACATACACAGAATCATGAATACATAGGATCTGTGGAAGTCTTGTATGAGGCCGTGGTAACGGGACTTCCTTAAGTTAAAAATAAGCGGTTTATTTCACTTAGAATAAGCTACTTTTGGCAAGGAAAGTAAACATATGAACAATACTAATGGTTGTAAGTTAAGCAACCTTTGCTGATCAATTTTTTTAACATTACTAAGCCCAGTGACTATTTCCTATTCCATATTCTCTTCTCATAAGTTATGCCATATCCTATATTAGTAGTATTAGAACATAACAGAATACAATGGCTCCCAAACCACAAGATGTCAAATTACAAGAATTTGTAATAAACTATCTTTGCTGCTGGTAACGTAATGCAATATATAACCACCCGCGTTGTTGCTACGTGAGCTACATAAAAGCTTACCTACATAGTAGGTCTTCATCTGTTTAACTGGATATAATAGGAAAACAGTTTTTAAGATCATGCATTATTGCTGATTATAGACAGAAGAAAGCGGGGGGTAAAACTGTGGTTGGCGAAGTGTTGTGATAGCGAGAAAATATGTAACAGCGCGACTACGTGCTCTTTCAAGACTGTGTGACCAGTAGGTAGAGTCACAGTGAGGATAAGATCGTGGCATCTGTAGGTGAAAGTAGTAAAGAGATGATATCTTTACTTTCACACTAAATTGTTTAATTGAACCATTCTCATCACGTGTAACAGACATGCATTCAAGGCATATTTATTCTTCAATTGTTATAATTTTCATTATTGAAAGGCGCAAAGATTTGAATTGTCGTATGATTAGTTCTTTGCTCAGAAGTTTAAGCAACTTAGTTGTATCTTCCAAACTTTCTGTGAGTATTGCGCCTGGAGAAATAAAAGTAATGTTGTTGCATTTATGTTTCACTTATAAAAATGAGTCGTCAACATTCATACTCTTCATGATAAATAACATGCGATGTAAAACACATGCAGAAAACCTTCATAAAATGAGTCATCATCACTACCATTATCATCCTTTGATCAATCGTGCTTTTGTAAAGGAGTTAAAAAAAACGATAAATAGAAGAAAGATTTAAGAAATTATATAGTGAAGTATGAATATGTAACTTTATATTCACTTCTTGTGAAGTACTCGTCGCGGCGTTACCTCCTAGCAAAATGCAGACTGGCGCAATTCCTTTATCATCAGAAGAAACTAAACACCTGTAAAGTAGAACAATTAATAAGGGACTAGCTTTTTCCTTAAGCAAGATTCGTAGACATGTCTTTTTTGATTATCTTTTTTTTTACTGTAAGAACGAACCTATAAACTAAATCTTACTTAAATATTGTCGTATGTATTCGTACAGATCAAAATAATCCATCTCTATTGGATATTGTCAGAAGAAATGGAATAATTTACACGAAGTAAAATAATAGAAAGAAATGACAAGGGGCCAGAATTGTTTATAGATGCCATCTTGAAGAAAAATTGGATTCACATTAAAACTTACCTGAACTTATTATAGACATTTTCTACGTTCCAAAAATTCCCGGTGAGCAATGAACGGTTGGTAGTAAATATGGTTAAAATGTTGCTTCTTCACAAAATGTAAATACACTATCTTCGATGTTTATCTAAATTTTGGACCTTCTTTCAACAAGGTCCTCTGTTTTCGTGCAAGTGTTCCAATGTGACAAATGTTTACATTAGTTCATTACAGTTTAAATTTCGAGTACGAAATGCATGTCTTTTGGACTTACGAGCATTTAGAAGAAACATTACATTAGTCTGATCATGGTGATGAGGTGGCAGCATTATTACGTAGACAGTTTAGTTTCAATACGTCATGGGATGAGTCTTACATCCGGTTACAAAGTATTCTCAAATAGCAACTAGTCATAGTAGCAGTAAAAATTCTATTCCAAATGCTACAATTTCGATTTTACCTATCGGCGATAAAGCAGAAAGTGGTAACAGATTCACTGTGGTCAATGCAATGTCTCTTATATTAAATATGGTAATTGAGTATGTTTAACATAATACACCTCATGCTCTAGGGTCATTAAGGTGATAAGCTATTTCAATGTTAGTAAAAAATATACATATAAAGTTTGCAATGTACGCTTGCAAAATACGAAGAACGACTTATCCTTGCTCCTCCAAAAAATAAAAAAGTTCAGTTTTTAAAGGCCTATTGCAACACTTTCCTCTTTCATGTATTACATAGATTACTTTTAAGAATTAAATTGGAGGGAAAAGTGACACTGAAAGATGAACTGTAAAAATGCAATACAAAGTAACATAGTTTATTCTAATTACAATACCTCACAAAACTTTTAAAATGCCAGAATCTTGTTACTTTATAAAATGAAATAAGACAATTCTCATTTTGGAAATATTAGACGTTTATGTACATTTTGATTTAATAAACAATTTATTAGCAATTCCTTTCATTTTCAGCATGTGGAACCAAATTCAGAGGTTTAAAGTATAGGAACTCATCCTTTGTATCAAAGTCCAATTGAACAACAACTGAGCATTGAGTAATCTTCTGTAAAAGTATTTAATGATGGTTGCTGGTTTCCGTCCATACCACAAAGAACATCCGAAGCTTTATGCTACTTTAGAAGCTAGTCAATTACAGACGCAGATTATTTGAAGCCCACATAATTTATTCAATATGAAATTTATAATAGTTCTACCTATTCCATACAAAAATATATAAAATTTAGTTAAGTCCTTTTTCTTCGAGAAGTTTAATGCATACAAGGATTGGATAAACAATACTGGGAGCACTGCGGTATCATGTGACCTGTGTGTTGGGTATTCGGTGGCTGATAGTGTGTAGTAAGATAGTGTATATAAATGAACGTAGCGGCGATGATCTTGTGTGCTTATGTACTATTGGGCAGAGCTTTGAAACTACAGAAGGAACCAGCAAGCACCATACAGATATTTCCACTGAAGGGAAGAGAGTTGATGCATAAAAACTGAGGTTAAACGAAGGTGTAACGCACCAGAATGTTTTCTGAGATTCTGTAAAACACTTGGAAATGTAGCGTGACTTGTTTGATTTTATTTATACTCTTTTAGCATCTTTGGCACATGTCTTGCCTCGATCTTTCCAGAGATGAAAACGCAATTTTGAAGGAAGCATTATCAAAGCAAAGAGGAGATGAACTGTTCTTTAAGGCGCTGTCTAAAGGGCATAAGTCAAAACGGTCGAGAAGACGGTCCAGAAATGTGTCACAAGGTGTAGGTACGCTGAGAGAGTTCACTTAAAGATTGTAACTTATTTTGGATATGCTAATGAAGTAATTTTGAAACTAGAAATATTGCCACTATTTTTATCCAACCCTTGTAATTTTACCACGGACGGTTATTAAAATCAGAATTACACATGATCTAGAATAGTACACTATACATCTGTTTTCAAGACTTTCCAACGAAATTATTAGAACTAATAAGTGTGAAGTAATAGACTTGAAATTAAGGTAATATTGAGTTGACAGATATGTCATAAAAATGGAAATTCTTATTTATTCTAATACGACATCACGTTTCAGTAAAATTATCGCAAGGTACTCCTGCAGTTTGTAATTAAGCTATTTTACATTTCCATAAAGCACATTTCCTTGATGAATTATTTCTTTAATATAATTATTTATTCTAAACTAAACTGTATCGAAACATCGAAAAAGTTAGTCAATTGAGTAGCCCAACTGTAAAACGCAGTATGTCTAAAAAAGAGAGTGATTTTGGTATCCCTGGATAATTTATATTAGCCTTTATTATAAGCCTATAATCAGAACGAGAACCTCATTAATTACCCTATAAATCTTAAACAGAAAATTCATTCCTAGGTAAGAAGCCTGAAAAACTTTTTCTTTTAGTTTTCCTCGTTTTTTTGGAAAAGTGCTACAGCGAACATGCAGCGTTTTTCAATTGGGTTACTAAATATTTTCCCTGCAACTAAATTTAAAGAATCTTTTTCTGTCATCAGTGTCTGGTATCTCTTGCAGTGAAGTTAACAATTTCTTTTCTACCTGTTTTTTATTTAAAAACATGGCATACCAATCTCCTTTCTCAATTTCTATGATTATTTTATAAAAACGTTACCAATCGATCCTTCTTTTCTAATATCAAGGTCTCTCTAGAGTGAAAAAAGAACAACTTTTAATGATGTGCTTTACAAGCAATTGCATACCTAAACTAGAAATGGATCGACTTTTATAATACAGTATCCTGGCACAGATGCTAAACAATTATGGACTTCTGGTACTTTCTCTTGGTAATATTGCTATTTGTGTATTTGTGACCTTACTGCATTTTTTATTTAAAGGAATCGATAGATATAATTTTAAGTCAATGAGCTTGAAGTATCAAGGTGAATCAAACCTATGCTAGAAACAATTATCAAAATCATAGTTGTAAAACTTTCACTATAGGCAACAAAGTATGAGCACATAGTATGCTTGTTCAAAACGTAACAATACTTACTATTAATTTGGACATGTTCGTTATTTGATTTTAACAAATCAGTCTGATCAGTAGTGATTCCGAAAATTTAGATTTAACATAGATTCTATTAATTTTTGTATCTTTGGCAAAATTTGAGTGAAGTGTTAAACTCCAGTTGCAATGCCCAATCTACTTAACATGAAGTTTGGCCTCAAAGATACTGTAAAATGAAACCTAAATATGTTTTGATGTCAAAGATAAATGAATCCTTAATATGTACTGATTCACCTACGAACTGTGCATTACAGTAACCTATGTTTGCCAATCTGTATTTCTGGAAAATGCGTCCTGCTTCTGAAGCTCATTGACGTTTTGGCACCATAAACATATCGTAGATATTGTCACGAAATGCGTTAATGAATGTAATTTAGAACCACTTTCATGAATTTTCTAAAATACCTTTGATAAACAACAGAAATATAAGATATGGTACTGTTAGCGTCAGTGATGGAAGTCAGTTTATGAACAATGAAGTTAATTGAGGTTAACCAATATACTGCAGATAAGGTAAGCTATATGTTACGTGACAAACATTTTCTGGACACTATCGGGATAATGATGCTCCGGCGCCCTGAGAAGTTTTCTGGTGAACACTGTATATTCTTCATTTGAATTAACAAATAAATATTAACATTTAAGTTAGACAGTAATTTAAATATTCTTACTTTATAGATTTGCACTGAAGTCACTTCAAACCTCTTCGCCAGTTTTAATTATTGTATTACTATATTAGGTTTTATTTTGCAGATTATTTGTTATTGACGATTCTGCTTCTCAACGAAATCCGAATGTAAGAAAGATGCTAATTTGGTATTACGTCACGCCTATTTAGCTGATTCCATCGCTAGCTTTCCATTATTGCATAGTACAATACAAATCATGTTATACCGCATAAACAATCAGTTATTGAGTGTCTACGTTGCTGTTCAGACAATCGTGTTTAATCCATCAATTGAATTTTTCTTTCCTTCTTTGCTTTAGGAAATGCATCATAACTTTTATTCATTATTCACTTCTGAATTTAATAGGTTATATATTTTCTGGTAAAAATGAACTTTTCAGACTATACGGCGCAGAAATACTCGTATAATCTCCAGTCCCGGAAAATCTGTTCCGAAATATAACATACACCATTGTAGATGAATACACATGGCGCCCGCACAGCAAACTATTACAGTTACATTGTGGATTATATATTGCTTTTGCCGTCATTTTTATGCCTTGGAACTGAAACCTCATAATAGTTTCCGTTTTGGCCGATGGGAAGTTGTATAATGTAAGCTATATCTAAAATCGTCAAACCTTTATCTGGAAACGTTTCCAATTAATCCGAGTTCCAGAAGTTCTGGTCTATATACATTCGAACTGTTCCTATCAAACTAGGATGTCCAGTAAGGTTAGGTACATCTTCAATAACTCAAACACATAAAATTAGAATATTGTCTTTATAATTAATATATCCGCAAGGGTCTCGAACGACTATAAGAGTTTTCCCTTCAGTTGGTGCCTGTGTTGTCTCTATATAAGCGTAATGTAATACTAAGTATACTACACACAATATACTACTAATATGAATACTAGAGCATTCTATATAATAGTTTAGTCTATGGGGTTGCGTAATCGAAGTGGCAACATTGACTTGAAATAAATAAACTGAAATGTACAGATGATGTTCTTGGCAAGATTCTATTCTAAGACAAAAAGTATTCTGTAGTAGCTATAATACAGAACACCTGAGTACAAAATATATTTGTCTAATATTTATATTATAAGGTACATAGAATATAGATATAATAATTACATTAAAAGCTAAGGTGCCATCCCAATGAAAAGTTCACGTTAAAACATAGAATGACGAAACAGTCTAGATCCCTGTCCTTTTACTTTACAATTAAAATGGCGACTGGTAGAATACTCAGTATTATAAAGATTATTCTATCCTTTATTATGGCAACCTCACAATGATTTCACGGGTTAACTGGGTTTTAAATTGTATTAACATAATAGTTGGACTGAAAATATATATATCTTGTTTTCACACTTTCATTACGGCTTCGATGTACAGTTCATATTAAGAAAACAAACACTAACGTTCTGATTAGTAATGAACAGTGCTCGAAGTGTGTTAGAAAAGGTAAGGGTACGCTTGCAGCTAGTGACGGCAATTGAATAATTTAAATGGTCAATAATATGACTCAATAATAAAACGGTAGGCGAACGCTGATTCCAAAATTAAAAAAGTAAGGGAACGGTGTACCCGCGTCCCCCACTTCGAGCTCTGGTAATGAAATAACTCACTTATTGAGAATGGACATTCTTTCCATTCCAATCTGTAATTCAGCATTTTTTTTTGTGATTATTATTGCATAAACATATTTCGTAAGTGTTATGTGCGTTATTCGTTTTAGTAAAACGGTGTCTCAAGTGATAGATCTAATTCACCATATCTAACAAGAGACTTAGCTAGGTTCTCCGCGATTTTGCAGAAAAGTTGCAGTGTATTTAAAAGGTATCCTCCTATAAAGTGCAAAAATACACAAATCATCTGCTATCATCAAGCACGTCAGGAGTTACATAATGTTGAATCCTTTACAGACGGCGACTCATCACAGAATGCGCACCTCATGAATCCCTGCTTCGGACACCATGGAGCCTAACACTCCTTGTTCACATAAAAGTCACATAATATTCGTTTTCGGGAAATCCAATTTCTGGACATGTTATGAACATCTATTGGACGTGCACGAAGTGCTTCTTCGGGATTTTCATTTTCTGTACATCCATCGGACGTAAAATTGACGTATTAGTACATGACATGGACTTTCTATGAATGTCCTGTGTGTTCAGGGATAGGGAAAAGAGCAAATCCTGTTTTTCTTTTACGTCACGAAATTGGACTTTATCGCCAACTCGCTACTGCGTTTATAGGGTTACGGCACATTTTTATGTTTCTTGTCCTTCGATTTCGAGCTTTTTTATATTATTTTGCGACAATTGAAACCAGAGATAGATTCATTCACAGAACGTTGGCGCAAAGTTGGCCTTGATATGCGTGTACAGCAATGCTCAGGACCGCCATTCAGGAGATTGCACGTCATGCGTGACGATGGCAGTTGATTTGTGCATTTTTGCAGTTTGTAGGAGACCTTTCAAATGCACTGCAACTTGTCTGCAAATGCGAGAACTTGCGCGAAGTCCCTTGTAAGTGAATACAAGAGGGACGTAAATTGGAGAGCTCAGTAAATGTAGTCTGTTTTTTGCGTGATGGAGAGTTTGCACAATGCCATGTTGATAAACATTTTTGTACCTGTAAACATGTTGACGAGGATTGTCTCAGGGCTGCAATACTCTTCGATCGTTACGCCATTTATCGTTAAGCGTACGTATAATTTTTTAACAATAAAGATAATATCTGCACTACGTATTACTAAAATTCAATAAAACGGAATATCCTCTCACTTGCACACAATTTCACATAACTTGTTTTCTTTAGGACCGCGTACGGTGGCGTGACGATCTAAAATTGTCAGGGCTGGGTTGCAAGAAAATACTTAAATCTGACTTAAGTCAGACCATCGAGCTCTACATAACACTGGAGTGACTACTATTGTTAAAGATAGACGCCAGAGCAAACGTTTAAACTTGTTTGTCCACTTCCAGTCTAATCCAATGTGAACCAAATTTTCAGTTCTAACTGTTTTATATACTTCTTATCGCTGTGCGGCTCGTTTTTTGATTTAAGTAGTCACTCCAGTATTATGTAGAGTTCGATGGTCTGCTTAAGACAGATTTTACACTTAAGTATTTTTCATCCCAGCCCAGGGTCTTGAGTGAGGACCTTCTCGCTGCAGTATTATTTCCGTCTAGGTTCGGTGTACTTGTTTCGTCTAGGTTTAGTGTTCCTTCGTATTATGAGAACTAGTTTTGGTGTATTATAAGGAGACGTAGCTCCTTGCTGAGCGTTTCTAGTTTGGTTCAGTGGTTAACGCATCGGATAGCTGATCCGGGGAGCCTCGGATCAAATTCTGGATTGGTTGTATTTATATCTTATTTAAAAAATGAAAAATAACTTTTTATTTTCTTATGTATATACACATTAGGAAATTTAATAAAACTAGTGACCAGGATTAGGTTAGGCTAGGTAAGTCAAGTTCGGTATTTTTTTTTATTGTACACGCTATTCGCATGGGCTCTCCTTAAACGTCACTCAGTTCGGAATAATACTCTCGCAAGAACGATGTCTTGAGTGAGTCTTCGTAAACATGTGGAAACATAAATTTTATCAACATAATCTAGTGTAAACTCAACAACGGGATAATTTTCAGTATATTAAAATTTTTAACCTTAAGAACAAAAGCGTTTGATAAAATAATGATGTACTTACCATAGTTTCTTCTTAAACTTCCGGTAGTAAATGAAAATAGTTTATCTTTGCTTCATTTAGTTAACATAAAGTTGGTTTGAACACGACGTTATATTCGTCTTGTTAATAAATGTCATGTTTTCTCACATGTTTTAAAAAGAAATATCCTAGAGATTGGTCAAGAAAACATCTTTAATCAAATTTTCCGATACCAGATGAGAGCAGCCAAGCATCTCTAATTTTCTCTGAATGAAATGAAACAAAATCAAAGTTTGCTTGCTAAGGCTTCCAGAGTTCAACGTCCCTTTATTCTGGTAGTTGTTTCGAGTTAAATAATTTTATATGTACTTACATTTGCTTTTCACCAATTTTGAAATTGAAAATGACTTATTCTTCAATTTATAGCGTGGGCATAAGCCATAGTGCTGTTACTGCCCATATAATTCATCTTATCTTCAATTTATCATCTGGATCGGGAAAATTTGATGAAAAGTTTCTTGAAAAGACAACGCAACATGGACTTTTTGACACAACGCCATACGAGGTGTAAGAAGAAATTATTACTTTGCTTTGAAATAAAAATTGGTAGGAATCTATAGAATAGGGCTCAGACGGAGGTAAGTAATGATTATACTGTTCTCATAATCGAAACCATGAATAAGTGAAGTCTATTAAATCACATTAAAGGACTACTATAGAATATGCGTAAGGAAATTGGTGCACTTTACTACAACGATAGCAATCATGTAGTCTGTTTAAGTTCTCTCTGTTTAGGATAGGATTCAGATACTGTAATCTAACCTAACCCGATATTAAGCCAAAATCAAAGATCACTTGAAGTATCAAATTTGAGTTCATCTGACTAGAAATATTCTAAAGTATCCTAACTTCACATACTGTAACTGACTGAAAGTTGTAGAATAACGCGCAATGTTCGAAAAAAAAATGATTGAAATTATACTTTTTTGAAACCTTTATATTGTTATATGAGTTATTGCAGTAATACATTACTGTAAAGCACAGTTAAAAAGCAAGACATACCAAACGAGGTTTCGATATCGTCCTAATCTTCTCAAAAGGCTTATTTTCAAAACAGTTTTCTCTCATTGAAAAAGAAGAGAATAACCACAGCTAAAATTTGATACCTGAATTTGAAGAACTTTTGGATTGAAAGTGTAGTTTTACGTAAAAATGGAGCTTCCATCTCTTTTCATATGTAACAAATGAATTTATATGCTCTACATTCCCGAGACGAAATGAGTAAAACAATATAACGTAATTAAACAAAAAATGATGGAAGATATAAAGGTAAGCAAGAAAGTTATGTCGCTTTTTCACCCACCATCTTCGAACATTGATATGTCACCTAAGACGTACCTGGAAGATAAAAAATAAACCCCATCAGCATCGACGACCTTCTGCCAACGTTCTGGAAGGCCATGGATTCCATCGCGGTAGAACTTGGTAGGTCGTGAAGCGAAGAAGGTATCAAGTGCATTTTGCACCTCTACTAGGGATTTGAACTGGCGTCCTCTAAGGTGATTGTCCAAGGAATGGAACAGGTGAAAATCGGACGGTGCAATGTCCGGGGAGTATGGCGGATGCAATAGTGTTTCCCATCCAAGGCGTAGAATGGTGTCCCGGGTCATTCTAGTCACGTGGGGCTTAGCGTTGTCCTGTAACAGGAGGACCCCTTTGCGATTCAGAAGTGCTGGATCCAGAGTTTTGAGTTTTTCTTGAACACGGCTCAACTGCTGACAGTACACAGTTGCATTGATGCTCTGACCTGCTGATGGCAGTTCCCGATGCACGATGCCGCGAGCAGTCCACCAAACACACAGGAGGACCTTCTTCTGGTTTCGGCTGTTTTGGAACCGGTTCATGGGATGCTAACCAATGATGACGGCGCCGTGGAGCTTCGTACAGGACTCACTTCTAATCACATGTCAACACCTGTCCAGAAATGACTCCTTCCTCAGACGAGACAGCAAAGAAACACAGGTGTCTGCTCGCGTTGCCTTCTGGCCCGGAGTCAAATCATGTGGAACCCATCGACTCAACTTGTAGTGCTTCCCAAGTTGATGGAGGTGCTGCCGAATGGTTTCTCCACTCACACTAAATTGTAGTCCCAGTTAATCACGTGTCTGGCCACTGTTCGCCTCAATTGCTGCCTGAAGATCTTCATTTGGTACCTGTGTTGGTCTTCCAGCACGTGGTGCGTCTTCGAGTGTATCGTCACCGTCCTTAAACTTGGTAAACCACCGCTGCATTGTCCGCGTAGTCACGACACCCTCACCAAACACCTGGCATATCTTCCGCCCCGCTGTAGCTGCGATAACCCCAGTTTAAACTCGTACAGCATACACGCCCTTGTGACTCTCTGTGGAGGTCCCATGTTCACTCTGTCCTTCCGCACGTTCACGGTGTAACTGAACTGCCACAACCAGGTAGTATGTTGGCTATACCCACACCAACAACTGACCTTCGCCTGATCTCCATTCGCATTTAACTCACGGTGTGAGGGCCAATTGAACACAGACCTCCACAAAAAGCGACAAAACTTTCTTGGTTCCCTTATAGTAAGAAATTGTATAAACTTAGTACGCCCTCTCCAAAATATTTGTATGGTTATTTCAAGCTGATAATAAATTGCACGTGGATGAGAATATCGTGTATAAGGAACAGAGATTTCAAATTGATTACTTTTTTTGAAAAGGAAATTGAGGCACGATAGAAATAAGATTTTAACATGAACACGTTTTGGACGTTGATGTGACCACAAGTAATAGTTGATAACAGCTCTATATAAGACACGAGCGACTCGCCGTCAGAACTCTTTGACGTATAGATCGATAACAGATGGCAGTATCATGGGACCCACTTCTAAAGAAAAAACAATGTGTGTTTTGTTGTTTACGCATTGCGTATAATTATAAAAGAACATCTAATGTGACTTTGCTAATCTATTTCTGTGAAGAACATAACATTTTTGAAACTGCGTAAAGTGCAATCTAATCTGACCTTTCTAACATATGTACGTGAATTTCGTAAAATGTATAAAAATGCAAAAGGAAGTGAAGAAAGTAAACCTGGGCCACTAGGCCTGCAACCAGACACTTTGCCCGCTACTCCAAGAGGGTCACAGCAAAAGAAATCTTTTTATCTTTCTCGTACTTCAGCACAATGGTAAGTCATGTGACCCGGTAGAAAGAGTTCTGACGGCGATAGAGTCTACGTAAGATTGGAGATCTCCGAATAAAACTACTGACACCTTCTTTGCCTGCTTTCTATTAAACACAATATAACAACGCTATTATGATACAATCATGTACCACACGTATGATAGCTGCTCGTCACCTTGTTAAAATCTGTAGTTTGTGTAGATTGTTTATTCACAAAAAGTGGTTTATTCAATGTCTTGTTTTGAATGAGTACATGGATATCTAGAAGTCTGAATATATAAAATTGGACATTTAAGCTACGCTTGGATTACATATAAGTACTTAAATTTTTGAATCAAACTTTTGACCACTGCGACCAATCTTTATGGACGAAACCACTTGTAATAATACTTTCTGGAGGTTTCGTAATGTACCTTACTTCTCTGCCATGTTTGGTCGAAAACGGGCTCTGAACCATTGATAAGTTTACTTTTAGAAATATGCGGTAAATGTTATGTACCGTATGACGTAAGCAGGTTTGTGCCACAAGGAGAGTTGCCCAACTATTGTACAATACATCACTACCGGTACTGGCTTTCTGGATAGATTTATGGAGCACGTAGCTCAGAGGATCAAGTATATGACCTATAAAACCGGAGAGAGCCCAGGTACGGTAACTACCGGTTGTCGGAGTAAGCTAATTTTAAAATAAAGGTTTAAGACACGACAATCGCTTAACATAAACGTATATGTGTATGGACCATTTCAAGGTATTTATTTATATAATTTTAAAATTTTATTTTACTTTTGCAATTCGATACAAATGAGACAACATATATATCGTTTCATAACATTCAATTACCCTGAACGGAAAGTAATAGTTTCTTCTTGGCGTCGTGTTATCCGACATTAGGACTTGTAACTAGTGCTTTTATTTTCATCAAACGAAACCACAGAATCTTCAAGACTAAAGATTCTGGAAGCACTATCACGGTTCAGTTTCTGATGAAAAACAGGAATCACATCAACGCACATTTAAGGGATGGGGGTTAAAGGCACGGACATCACAACAACAACAACAAATGCAAGTGGAAACATACAATTCCTGAGTACATGGGAGTGCTAACAAGCCTATGTAAACTCCTTTCCTAGTATTTAATCGTATCTATAAAGTATTCCTTTGATCCCTATTTTTGATAGTTCTAGGAACATCTATAGAAGCATCTACAGCTTCTGCTATAAGAACGAACACTGAGAGAACTAGCTTGGCTCAACTTATATCCCCAATCTTTAAAAGTATATAATCACATCATATTCACATGAAAACATGCAATTTCATTGATTAAAATACCTACAAAATATCTATGTTCTAACTAAACAAGAAACATCATAGTAACGTTAAAATAAATTACATTTTCGAAGGTTTGGTAGGGGAATTCTCTACTATGCATATCATTCACTTAAAACATCGAATGTTTAAAAAGTCATTCACATATCACGTTCAAAAGTGACAAATGCCGATGACTGCCAAACACCTTTGGAAGGGAAAGTAGCATGAGTGAAAAAAACCTATAGCAATATCGTTGTAACAACAATGAACTAGAAAACAGCATGAACACCATCATGCAACACAACAGGGAATCACGCATTTTACCGTCCACTGCGCTTGAGCTGAATCTAAGGTGGAATTTTTGCTTTCCGTCATATCCTCAGGCTTCGAAGTCGACATATCTGATTTCAAACTCCAGCAGTTTCTGATATTGTGAAGCTGAAATACATATATAGCTAGGACTCTTTTTTTGGGAAATAATTATGAAACAATTTTGAACAAAATCATATTCTGTTAAATTCTAAGTTAAGCAGTATTGCATAAGGTTGAACTTACAACGTTGATTGACTTACGAGAAAACATACAATAAGATTTAGTACATAATAGAACATAAGAGTATAAAGTCAATTTATTTATGTATTCAACAGAAGGTCCTGTTGGGTTTAATTCTTACGAAATATGAAACCATGTTGGAATTCACACAATACAATTTTTTTCTGTGAAGCATCAGTACAAAATTGATATTATAGGTAAAATTTAGTCCTTACAATAACTTACATTTCATGGATGTAAAATTTATTTGAAATTTATCACGAAAATAAGAATTAGCAGAACGAATACCAATAAAACGCAGCTAATATACATATAACCAATGAAATTAACACTTTCAAATAGCAAAATAAGTACCGTATTTCTTAACACTAAAATAACAGCGGTTGAAATAATTTTATGAAAGGTTAAATTTTGAAACAAATTTGAATAATTTAGATATCTTACTTTATAATTCACTATTATTATTAGTTTATAAACTTACAAGTTATTTGAAGTTACAAGCATTGTTTCAATGTAACTAGTACATGTATATATAACGGATCAAATTTTCGCACACTTATCGACGGATGATCAAATATAGAAAAATACAGAAATGAAATTAATGTTATTGTAGTGAATGAAACTAAATTAATTACGTAGAGTAATATAAACTAGGGTGACCAGGTTTTTGAAACAAAAAACCGGACATTTTACAAATTTAGACATAAAAAACGCGCCAAACCAGGACATTTAAATTAACTTAACAACAATGTTCTAACCACCAAGAACTGCTAGGAAGACGTCCTATCAAGTAATAAGTATTGACTTTATACAAACGTACATATGAACACTATTACAATCTACATTATCTGAGGCGTTGGGCTCATAACGAGAAACATTGCTTTTTACCATGTATTTTTCTGATGAATGAATACCTTACAAGAATTTAGGATTATTTAGGAACAGATTATGGAATTGCCTACAACTAAGATCCTGAAAATGAGACTTGACAACAGCAATTGGTTATCTCGTTTCTGCTACGAAACGGGTCCTCTGATAAGTCTATAGATAATTTAGAATTAAAAAGGTTCTTTCAACAGAAGCATTTGTGTCTGGCACAGCCAATGCAAAGCTCACATCCACTTCAACGTTCTTACACTCAATGTCTACATTTTAAAGTGCACTGTTGATGTTTCTGTTCCCTGGTGGTAACCAATAAATTATGAAATACAGCATAAAGCATGATGCTGAGAGTGTGTCTCTTTATCTACAGTCAGGCAATTGCTGGTTGAGTCAAAACAGCAGTTAAATTATTAAGTAAATTGAACAAAATAGCAAAAACGGGACATTTAGTGTCCCGTTAGCAATTTGTCGGGACAACAGGACATGAAGCGAGAAGAAAGAAAAGTACCCTTAAAAAACGGGACGTCTGGTCACCCTAAACTACACTTAACTTGACCTAATCTAAACTGTTCGGCTTAGCTGCTTATTAACAGGGCATGTTAAAACATTTCTTATTAACGGGCTATCTAAACTAACCTAACATAAACTTTTGCCTTAAGTGCTTATACCATTACCCTCAATAATTTGGAGATTATACACACAAATATTCCCGAAGTTATTGTAGAATCATTTGCAAAATACCATAGAATTTTTGAATGGTAATGCACATTGTAGAATTTATGCTACTATTATAATAAACATTAGTACGTGTAGGAAATAATTGTATTTACTTTAAAATCCGACACATCACAAACATTAGTTCAATTAAAAAGGAAAATCTACAATAGCTGGGCAGGTTAACTGAAACAGCTACCCGCAGAGTCCTCCGACATCAATTATTTCTGACACATCAGTCGCTGATCAAATATGTGTTTCGTTAGGCAACCGAAAGGTGACACTCGTATCATGTAACACACAGGACTTCAGCACCGTTACTGAGTACAGTGGGTTAGAGATAGATCACAATGACAGATATATTGGTTTTCAAAAGAGAGCAGATAGTGAGTACGCAACTAGTCGGTGCATCGGCAAATAGAACGACTTATTTTATGTGTAGAACATTATGACAGAATATCTTAGAGAAAACAGAATCTCGTTAAATACAAGCAATTGCTGGAACATGTCGAAAGTTACAGAAAGAGGCAGGAGGATACTTAGGCGTATTGTGACCCGAAACTCTAAGAGAACAAAGACCAAGATCACAACAAAGTTTACTTCAGATCTCACTAGTCCAGGATCAGTGAAAATAACACGTCGGGAGCTGAATTAACATTCACGAAAGTCTTCCCTAGCCTTTGAATAATCATTCTCGACGTGTGCAGTGGCGCAGGGATAATTGAAATTGGACAATTGCACAATTTTACCCTCTCTTATTAGTCAATCTACACACGCCTGCCGATGTCAGTAAGTATTTGTGTAGCAAAAACCGGTGGAAGCATACAATCCTGACTGTTCGGTGTCTACTGTAAAACATGGCGTTATGATTTTGGGTACAATTTTGCGAAATTAGTTAGGACTACTTTTGGTCTTGTTGAATCGGGTTACCGCGGCGAAATATGCAGGACCAAATATATCCAATGATCTATATTTTGTTGCTCAATGGTGAAGGTATATTTTAAGAAGCTAACTGCATTTGCGCGTACACTCACTGTTTCAGATCTTGGTTTACTGAGCATGACGGTGAATGATGTCATTTACCATGGCCTCCAGAATCACCGTAAGCTCCATGTGATATTCATAGATAAACAAGGTGAAGTAGACAGACGAAATAAGAATGCACTGATAGATAGATATCTGTACAGGAATTATAGAATAAGGAATACAATTGTAACAAATTGGTCAAGACTCTTCAGACAATGTGTGAAAAGTTTGCATGCTGAATATTCTGTGATCAATAAATCGCATAGCGTGCATCGAATTGTGATTAATTTAAATAGAGGAAACGGATTATATGGGGAATATTTGAAGAATTTATTCGGGATCCAAAGGACGGAGGAAAGCTGTGGTACTTGAAGCGTACTGCAGCTCTTGTTATATTTTCTCACAGTCTGAATTTAAAGTTTATCTTCTTTAACCCACATCCAAGTGTATTACTAAATATATGTAAGAAGTACCTGTATTTCACCAATATGACGACCTATGTATCTCTTCCTCAAAGACCAGAGGAAAATAACATAAAAAATATGATAAACGAAAACCTATATAAAGATTCCTAACAAGTTATGGAAATATGTTAAACACTACAAAGAAAAAACAATAAAAGCAAATATTTAGTTTTAATTTTAAATTTTGTTAAGATTTTTTTTTCTTTTCGAATTAATTTTCAGAATACGAAATGTCGATTTGACTATAATACCAAAGATGAATCAAATGTACACCATTCATGTGTCTTGGATCGAAGCTAATCTCTATATACATATTCTATTCGGGATGTCTGTTTCACGTAGTGATAATTGTCCACTTATGCATGCGTCCATTACGATGAAGTTATGTTGTTGTTACTGGGCGTTATACAGGTTTAAATCCACCGCACTTAGACTGTAAAATTGATCTGTCATTTGTTTTTTGAAAGCTAGAAATGGGTGACCGAATATTACTGACTGTCAAATTTGTGAGGTTTCACAGTGAACATGCAATGATAGCCATGCCATGATTAGGTTTATCCTGCTATTTAATAAAGGACAAGACAGGATAAAACCGGAAGTTGATGACCTTCTATGCATACTGATGACTGTTTGCAAAACAGTACGAATAAAAAGTTCCTTGAACCGACGTTTCATAATTTCTGTTATCTCTTTAGATTGCCGGAATTTCACTGAGGATTGTTTCTTGTTGATCAGCTTTTACATGATGATTAATATAAACTTCTCAAGCTATAATTATTTAATAAGTTAAAGGTTTGATGAAAGATATGACCTTTAGCTATAAGATTAAGTAATTCGAGGAATATCTAAAACTCAGCCTACAAAGCATTTGCAAAGCATTATTGAAATAATAGATCCCTGGCATCATATACGTATTGATATTTAGAACTCATCAGATGGCAATCAAACTTTCTATCACCAATACAGCCTAACCACAAACACATTGCTGAATATTTGCCACTTACAATATGTCATTATGAACAAATACTGGAGTTGCAAGTCTCAATTACTTATTTGTAACATATTTCTTTCTTATGGCCATACAGCATATTTCTAATCAGAATTCGCTAGAATAACATTTCCATAATTCAGAATCCATTGTTGCTATAAACAAAACTTTAGATCATCAGTTGTTTTCCCCAGCGACACAATGTGTGTTTAACATGTCATAAACGTGTTACTAATCTCATTCCTTTATTCACCATGATAATCAACTGAAGAATGAAGGTGATTAGCGGCTAATGATGTAGATTGATTTCATCGCAGATGATATACAGCAGTTGGATGAACTTTAGATACTCGTCCGGAGGTCATAAACTTTGGTAAACTTTATTGTTATATGGGCAAGCCAGTCTAGTAATTTTGGACTTCGGCCCGTCACGATTCGCCCTTTAGCTGTTAGAATCCACACCCATGCCTCTACCGGGACTCGAACCCGGGACCTTCGAGACGATGGCCTAGCGCCGCAGACTGATCGGCCACCCGACCGGCAATCGGAGGTCATAAAGACCTAACATAATTTTACCTCACCTTACCCTAAA
>JAGDQP010017999.1:0-12874 GCA_022664845.1 Lepisma saccharinum | reverse complement strand
GGTCATAAAGACCTAACATAATTTTACCTCACCTTACCCTAAATTAACATTAGGTCAAATTAAAAGGGACTTGAACTAATTAATATACATTTTGCAAACGTTTGAATTACTTTAATGTAACATAACCTTTAACGAGTCGAGAGAGTATCTAAAGTTCAGCTCACAGGTTTGTACCCAGCAACGATACCTGCCTTTATGATGGGGGTAAAAATACTATGAAAATTGAGAATCTGCTGAGGGTAAATGTCATTTGGCTTTTTGAATAACTATATTTCTAGAGCAAGACACTTTCTTAGGTTTGAACTTAAATGTGAGTAAAATGTAGGCGTTTCCAATGTAAAGATTAGTAACCTGACCACCACTGACAAGTTCAACATTCAATTCTTAAAGCCTTAGTTTAAAGGGTAAATGGAACAATGTTGAACTAATTTTATGTTGTGATAATTTATTATTTAATGTGGAATGTCAACCTCTAAATTTATAAAGTAATCCTTTTCTGCGATGTTCATTGACAAGAATAACAAGATTATAAAGTTTTTTTGTTGCCATTACTTGTCAGTAACCATGTTAATTTAGAAGTATGCACTTAGGGTCATAGTGAATAGCAGATTAGCAGGTGAGCGAAAACCATTATATTATGGATAAGGGTGTAGGGAACTGGCCCACTGTATGCTTTAGGTTAGGTTGGTTTTCGTTAGAAATAGTAAAACAAAGTTACTAATAACATTAGAAATGCTATTTATTCCCATCGATGCTATTGTTCATGAGAAAAAAAACTTTCTTAATGCAATAGCATAGGGTGGACCAGTTATCTACACTCTTGCCAAAATATGTTTATTTTCAGAATGGAAATTAAGAATGTGGTATCTTAAACACCTTGTGGTTCAGAGAATAAAAAATAATAGCAATAAACCGATCTAGGCAATGGAAGTAGAGTGTTATCTCTTCAGCGACCATAAAATGTGCCGGGAAGAGGAATAAGAAGGGCATGGGGAAAACAATGGCAACCAACATTGAACATGAATTGAGATATTACGTTAGGAAAATTCATTCCGTCCTGCCGGTATATGCGGATTCCCAAAAAACAAATTGCCAATATGCTGCCATCTGTTATTTTCAACTTGAACTCTTTCCAAAGTTCAACTCACATGAGTGTTACCATTGTATTTATGTACTCAACTTATTTTTTAAAAGAATGTAAGTTACTATTGTTTCCTACCATGTCCTTCATATTACCTAACATACAAACATGTTGGATTACCATTATTAGCATATTACCAGAACGAACGGCTACTTGCAACATTTTCTGAGTATAAATGTTCAACCAACATGTGGATGTAGTTAGTTTCATCTACTTTCATCTAGTTTTACATAGTATACCGAAGAAGCACTGTATGTGCATTCATTGTAATCTCATAGATAAGTCAGTTATACAAATTTATCGTTTTTCTAATGTTTTATTATCTACTTCTCAGCTCTTCTTCTCTCTCTTTCTCTCGCGTTTACATTAATTAATACCAAGTCATTCAGAAATAAGAGGGCAAAGTGCACAATGTCTACATTCAACCCTTCGTGCCTCTTAAACAAGTAGGGAGGGAACCGTTGGAACTCTGATATTCGTTGACGGTCACATTGGTTGCATTCACCGCAGTGAGCTGCTCTGTGAGCAAAGGCTTATATAACTAACTTTAGGTTGTCATACGTGACGTCAATGAAACAACCAAGATATTAGAATTAGATCATAGACCGGAATTGCGAAACCCAAATCTAACAAACCTATCTTCTCTCACAGAGCAGCTCACTGCGTTGAATGCAGCCATTAACAGGCAGTCTTTAAGCCTTATGAAGATTAGCTGTAAATATTATAGGACGTGTTACAGTACTCTATGCAACATGTTGGAATTGTGGAACACCATGATTTGCGTGTAATTTCGTTGCATGATTTTAAACTGGGACATACAGCAGCAGAAACGTATTGAGGCGTAGACAACTTCGTGAAGGCATGGGACGGATAGTGCGTCTCTGGTTTAAGAAAAAACGCGTTATGGCCATTAGGAACGTATTGAACGCAGATCAAGGATGGATAACAACGCTTTAAAGCCATGAATGGGAGCAAATTCACGCACCATCGTCAAGCAATTTGCCTGATATTTCAACGTTTTCAGTTCAACTATATTATACCATCTTCAGCAAATAGAAACAGTGAACAAATGGACAATTGGATATCGAATGAACTGGCGGTGTCCATTATAAGTTATCTCAACTTGATAAAACCATTACAGCTGTCATGTACAGTGCGGAAATTGTCGAAACGCAGCCGTCACTGGGCAATAAGAACGGTCCTCTGCTCTTACCAGTCAACACTAAACCCCAAGTGGCATAAATTATGAAAGAGAATCTGATTGACCTGAGGTATAAAATATTCCCACATCCTCCATGTTTTAACTTAACCACCAATAGGCTATCATATGTTTATGCTTCTAAGTCACTTCCTCAGAGACATGGACAGAAACAGGGAAGTACAGAAAGTACCTTCCGGGACTCACTTGCCTCTGGAGACCCACGTTTCTTTAGGAACGGGATTAAGATCTTTGTTAACAGTTGGTAGAAATGTGTCGCTGCTGACATACTATTATGAATTAAGCGTGCAAATTTAGTCCATCCCCAAAAACAGTAGTAGTGTGAGATACGAAAACGACCACTTGTTTCCAAACAACCTGGTGTCTAAAGCCAATTGGCAAAATAGAAAACAGAAGTAGGATATAGATAATATGTTAAGTGAACCCTGTTAATGCATGTCAATTGAATAAAAAAGTGATTTATTATTATTTTAGAGAAAAAGATATTACACAGAAGTTTACGGAAAACTTCCATATATTTGTTGACCGATCGCTGCAATCAAAACCAAGATAGTTAAAGGTGTTAGGTAGCGCCACTTGCAACTGACCTGAGGCGTGACGTCACAGGTGAGAAGAAAGACTCATATTTAACCATGGATTTAGATACGGGAGACAGATCGACTGGCCCAATACAATTAAGCTGGGTCAGCTCGACGCCAGTTTTCGATTAATCTTGTCTGGTGAATTGGATTTACTTGCGCCTTATTGGCTGGCCTATGCCTGAGTGTGTGGAAGCAAAGGATGGAGGAAGATCTAGGTATTCTCTTTTATTTATGGATTTAGCTAAGGAAAATAGGAGGAAGATTTGAATATTTTAAATATGGTGATGCACCTCTGTGCCTATAGATGCACATCGAAATGAGAGAAAGAAGATGTGCAGTTTTACAGGTTATTTAAAGAATAATAGAATATGATATATATTTACATATAAGAAATAATACAAACTTATTCTGCCGCCGGCTCTCAATATGAAAATCTCAAATTGAGACAATGCGTAGACGCTTTCCTTTCGTTTTAATAATCAAAATTTGAAAATCATATTATCCTGTACCGAATAACTTCAACTACCGAATAATGTCGATTGTTCGGTAGGAAGATGTACTCCATAAAATACTTTCGCCAGCAAAACACGTTGATTACACAATGGATATATTTATCAGTATTGCTTTAGCTTTCGTCGGGCGTTATTTTTCCGAACAAAATATGTCACAGGTTCATGAATCGGAATCATGGTAATGTAATGTCATGGTGCACAAGAAGTTTAAAAGTAAGGCTCTATTACAATGTCATGGTTCATTTGATTCAGTTTCATTAGCAATTAAAGGAACCTAGTCAAATAAACGAATCAACTTTCATAATGTTATTAAATGTCTTAATTTAAATTTTACTTCATTCCTGTTACAAGACTTATACGATTTAATGATTGTTCTTTACCTGTTTCATAGCAACATTAATTGAACTAATCTCTTGATTGTCAATAAGAACAGGAGATATAAAAATGAATCATATCAACTGTGTTTTGAATCAAATAAACCGCGTACGCGTTAAATTATAATAGAGCCTTTGACTATTATTTTAAACGAGCGTGTCGCTGTCGGAATTTTAAACGGAAGTTGTGTCAAGAACTGTGATGTATGTGAAAACAAAAAGTAAAAACACATGACCGCACCTAACCTTACCTAACCTCCACGATCCTATGGTCACAAATAACCTCCCTACAAATAACACCCTGGGCTTCCTTACATCCTAAAATGTGCTAATCCTTACGGCATGTGGCGAGGTTGGAAGTAGTTGCTTGCATGAACGCTAAATGTAAGGAATCAAATTGTCAAAAATAGAGTTAAAACTTTTAGAACTCAAAACTGGGTACCTTCCTAATGCCAATCCCAAACCACTTGACCACGGGGTCCAGACTGCTTCAAGTGTTAAAACCATCTACAAAAAATTATACAGATACCTAGAAGGCTAGAAAATTATTGAAATTATATAGGAACTATTAACCGTTCATGCTGAATATGTACAGCTCCCCTAAAAAGTTTCTGGTCTCAGCTACAAATCTACTTTAGTGTTTAATATTTTGTCCCGTGACCGTACAATTTCTAGTTCACCATGGAACAGAATATCGTCGTTGCGCCGGCAAAACCGCCTAAGTCACATAATTTTCGAAAATGAGATTTTTCTATTATAGTGTTCAGAAAATTGGAGCCGGTAGAAGTCTCCCGTATCTAAATCCATGGTATTCAACAGAAAAAAAAGCGATAGCTGAGTTCTTTACGACGCTGAAGATATTACAAGCTTAGGGAATTAAAATGTGAATATTTATATTTTGCAATAGTCATGTAATGCATTGTATTTTTATCAATTACCGGGAATGAAATAAAAATGGTTTGATTTAATTTAAGCAAGCTAATTAATTTGCCATTGGTGAAATATCGAAGAAATTGAAATAAGACGAAATTAGTCAAATGAAAGAATTTTAGTTCTGCTCGACCTCACACGTTATATTATAATCAAAAGCAGTGGCGTAGGCAAGGGGGCAGTGTGAGGCCCGTCCTCCCAAGAGAAGAAAATTATTTTTAGGCTTCACTTCAACAGCAAGGTCTCGGCAAAACGAGTTCAAACCCGCATCATTCACCCAGATAGTTGGGGCGGTTCTCGAGTTTCGGGGGGTCAGCTTTGGAACTACTGGGGCTGGAAAGGTGATGGAGGTGTCGTTGAAAAGTCTTGTTGAGATGACTCAAACCCGTACATATCATACACATTACAGGAACGACCTTGGAGATATAGGGCAGTTTATAACTTAGAAACAACTAGGGCTAAACGGTTGAGGTGTCTTTGGAAAAATCTAGCTGGAATCTTTGCAACAGGACATTGATCATCCAAATACGATGTTCGCTGCTTAAGCGTGGCGATAGCATATATGCGCAATTTCCCAACAAGGCTCCGCTTCACTTGTTTTATAATAATCATTTTCTTCCTGACCGGTTCGCAGCAGTAGGCCTGTTGTTCGAAATGTGCGGTTGCACATGTCGATTATCTTCCGTAAGGGCTTTTTTTATATATATGAAAAGAAAAGAAAGCCTTCCTAGGGAAAGGGTGTTGCTTTAAATTCTGGGAGATATCGGCATTTGGTTTTATCACAGAAAGGATGTAAAAAACTAGCGTTTAAGAAATTAGTAATGACCTTCCACCTCGGTTGTCAGTCCTCTGAAAAAAACACGTTATTTTAAAGAATTGCTATTCGATCGCGAAAACGATGGTCATAAATTTCCGCTTGATAATGTCTTTCAATTCTAGCAGGATAATTATTACTACAAAATATCTGGATTTTAGGGTTTTACAAGACAACTACGGCCCAATCTCGCTTCTGGCCGTCTAAGAAATGGTATAGAACCTCCCGGTCGGAAACACAACTTCTTGAAGTAGCGACTAGGATTTAGCGATAAGAAAGTAGCGACTAGGATTTCTATTTTAAATACTATTCATTCATTCATCTGATGAGAGGGAATGCAAACATAATTCTGAAGTTCCGAACGAAATTAACACAATTCTTATAGTAGTGTAAGAAGATACAATCTTTAATAGTATATTCTAAACAAACCCGTTTGTACGCAGGCTTTCAGTAAGGGGAATAACTACAGTATATCCCACAGAAATAAAATATAGCACTTCAGAGGGTGGACAGACACTATTAGAAAATTTTCCTCATCCTCCGTCGATTCTACTACTGATAGATAATACTGTATGATTATATTAATTTATTTCTAAAAAAAAAAAAAAGATTATATTTTTTTATATATAGCGTTCACTTTCAACTTGTTGCTAAAGGGGAAACTGACGAAGCTTGCCATTTTCGATGCTGAAGTTGTATTGCCTTCTGTGCTTTGGCTGCTACATTACAGTGGCGAATGTGGATGAAAGTCCGTAACCTGACATATATCTTTATTATTAGTTTATTAATATGTGGATATTCATCTGACAGTATCCTAATCTCGGGAGGCCGTGGGCAGTGTTTCTTCCAGGCGCTCTTCCGGGGGTAAAGCCCCCGCCCCCAGGGATTTTCAACCGCACCCCCGAAAGAATTATTGTCGATACTTGCATTATTCATACGCATACTGAAATACATTTATGTAATAGCACAATTTATAAATATCGTTCATGTTACGTTGAGGTTAACTAAGAAATTAGAAATTAAAATTATTGCTATTTTATACTTTTAGCATATAAGAGTCAATATGCTATATTTATAATTTTTGTAATTCCCCCAACACTTGATTTAGCACCCCCGAATACAATCTTCTGGAAGAAACACTGATCGTGGGTTCAAACCCAGCGGCCGACCATTCTGACTGAATTTTTCCAGGTTTTTACCTGTCATGCCAGGCAAATTCCGCGACGGTACCTTCAACATAGGCCCTGCCGACACCTTCCCAAATCCTTTTGCCTCCTCTATCCCAGCCTGAGTCTAGAGTAAATTCATAATTTGTCCACTTGGATGACCAACACTATTGTCTATACTAAATTGAATTTATTTTAAGGTCTTTTGGCATCTAAGGCTCAGGCCGGGATATGGTGGGAGGAGAGGATATAGGAAGATAGGCGGCCAGGGTCTATATTGTAGGGAACAACCCAGAATTTACCTGGTATGACTAGGAGAAACCCTGGAAAACCCTCAGACAAAATGGTGGGTTGCTGGGATCGATCTCAGGAACTCCCGTATGCTAACGGTCTACTAACTGAGTACTGCTCGGTTGCAACATTGTTCACGCACTGTGTAAAATTGTTACTTCGCGATAGCTAAACAATGAAAAATATAATAATATTCGACTAAAATTGATTACCACTTATACTTATGAAAACCTACGTGCGATATTCACAGTTTTCGTGCACGACATACCTCTGCAAAAATACTTCACGAAACTGGAATGATAAAAAACGTAAAAAAATAATAATAATTCTCTTGTTCAGACGTTTTCGTTAAACAAAAGACACTTGATATAAATTGCGCGCGTTATTCATCAGCTGATTCACAGAATCACAGCTTTCTTCTCACCTGTGACATCATATGCGCATTTGGACGAGATTTCGTTTACGGCGCAGCATAAATAAGCACTCCCTGGTCAAAACTGCATTATATCGTGAGCTAGTGATGCTTGGTGTATTTACACTTGAATAGTGCTTTTTATTTTATTTTTAAATGTAAGTAAAATGCATGAACATTCTATTTGTAACAGACTTTTATAATTAGTTTCTAAAAATAACTATTTTGTTCAATATAAGAAATTGCACCTGATATCTTCTAGAAATATTACTAAACATACTATTTTTTCTTTATGAAAACCGAATTGGCGACAACTCTTTACCCTTTAAACAACTAAACACACATCGCAAAATCTTTGAACGTTGTTGACTGAAAACTTTATAAACAAGACCTATAGCTCTCTGTCTTTTGCAAACTCAATTAATACTGTGCACTCTACAGTGATCTTAAGAACTGAAGCCAAGGCAGACAGGTTTAAACAATAGGTTCCTTATCTGTTTACCTAGGAAATAAACCTTTGCGCACTCGTTTAATGCAATAACAATATAATTAATAATTAATAGTATATAATAATAAATGTGTAAGGGACTGGAATTGAACTAACTTATAAATTAATTTTTACGTATGTAATTTATACAGTCACATTGTAACAAATAGCAACTAATAATAAAGAGATGGCATTTTGTACAAGGTATAATATAAGTTGCAGTTAACAAGTCGTGTGAACAATAACTGCTTCTGTGTTACTTTTCATACTTATCACACTTAAGATAACACCAGTAGCCTGCGTCTCATTTACAAATCCATAACGCCACCAGGTTGGGAACCAATGACACGATGTTATGCTCAAGATTTCTGCTTTGATATGTATCCAATATGTTTTGTAGTCTTATTAGCCTATGAACTAACTTCTCACTCTCCTTCCCGGAATTATCTAAATTGCTTTAGTATAAGATCACGTTAGAATGATAATTATTTTTAGAATGCTTTATAACTTGCACTAAATTTCCGCTTTTGCTAACGGTAAAACTTTTCAGTAGAGTATTTCGTCATTAAGATAATGGTGAACTTCACAACAAAACGCAGCTTAGCGTTGAAAAAAAGTCACTCGTTTCCCTTCAATGCTCAATTTTAAATCATATAGGTAACTTTATACTGAGTTAGCAAGACTGATTCACGATACCCAGAAGATACGTTTCCACTGTTACAAGAATATTTCCGGGACATTAGGATTTTGGAATGGAATATTTCCCGGAATATGCTAGGCTGTGAAAGTTGCTTGTCTTCGATGTGCAATAAGTTAATTATTAGATACCAATTCTGAGAATTTTTTTTTTAATACATCCTAATCTTATTATTCACTAATATATACATACGCAGAGAAAGAGAGAGACAGACAAAGAGAGAGATAGAAAGAGAAAGACAGATCAAAATTAACTGACGAGAAAAGGAAATGATTGGAGAAAAAGAAAAGATAATTCAGTTACTTAATATGGTGTGTGTGTGTGTGTGTGTGAGAGAGAGAGAGAGAACAAAATTAACTGAGGAGAAAAGGAGAAAGGAGACACGGAAATAATTGGAGAGAAAGAAAAGATAATTGAGTTAGTTAATGTGTGTATGTGTGTGTGTGTGAGAGAGACAAAGATAACGATATGAGAGAAGAGAGAATACATACAAACAATATATATATGAAGAGGAAATAAAACCAATCACAGTAAAAGACCAAAGAGAAATTGTCACAGAGATAGATAGTATTACAACTCGATTTGATAGAATCTCTATCATCCAAGGTAAACGATACAATGAATACAAACGTTATTAACTAAATTAGATCAACAAATGGACAATAATGATTTTGTCATTTAGCCTAAGTGTTTAATCGATATGGTAAAGATGGATAATACGTATATACATAAACCCATCACATGGTAGACTAGAGCAGTGTTTGTCCATTTTGTTTGATCAGTTTAGATGAATGACAGTGGAAACTGATATAATGAAGAGGAATCTTTACAAAGGAACACGGCCGATGATTTTTACACAAGCACTTATGAACAGGTTGGCTTCATTTAAGACAGCTCTGTGTACTATACGATATTTATCGAATTGATTTGTGTGTACACATGAAGCCAATTTAAAATTAATTAAAGTTGTCTTTCATAATTGCGTATGTATGGATACTGAGATTTTAACTCAATATTATTATTATTATCTCTAGAGAAAAGGTACACTCTATCTCCATCAAGTGAATACGTTAACAAACCTGATACATTTCTGTTTGTCTTAACGGTAGTATGCGTAACTCGTAAGCACGTGGGGCTTTCAAATACCTACAGCGAAACTTTTGTGTAATCGAATTTGCGACTGTTATAATTAGGGATTGCTAGTTAGCGCGTGATGATTGTCACTCGTTTCGAATATTGTGTCTTTTAGCCAGCATGTTCTTTTATCTACTTTACGCCAAAATGTTGACACACAGATTTTTGACTCTCGGCATTACCTAGTTTTAATAATGTTAGCTTTTTACGAACAATTTTTAAGGTAGACTATCATGTTCGTGTACCACTAAAGAGGCACTTTCAAACATGCGAGAAGGATTGCTGGTTCTCTTCTTCTTCTTCTTTGCAATGAATGCATAATTTTTCGTTTGCCCAGTTCATAAGTTTCTTGTAATACACTGGCAGTACGCTACGAAATTATGAATATAGTATTAACATTAAAGAACGTAATCGTTTGTAGCAGGATTGGCCAATCTCCTATTAGCGTCAGTGTTGGTTTGTTTACTTACGGTTTTGCAATTATTTTTTTCCGTTATTATTTTCTTTGTAACCGGGATTTTTCCCCGGATGGGTGAGGAAAAATAAGTTCGATACTCCGAATCTAGATTTTAATTATATTTGGAATAAAAATAACGACAAAATTACATTAGCAAGGTGCATGCGAGTAGGATAAAACGGGATGGTCTGCTAAAACGGGATACTCCCTTTAACTCTCAAGGAAATGCTGCAATCTGTGTCCAACAGCAGAACGAGACTCGCAACGTCACGGTTCACATTGTTCATTGTGTGAAGAATGAAAAAGAAGACCTCACTAGCTTGTTTAGTTTTCAGATCACGTCATATTGTTTATTTATTGTATATAGTCTGGTGAAACAGGATTCCATGTGATATGAAAATAAGAGATAGTATCTTAGTGAGTTAGAAAGTTAATTTCAATGTTAAAAAGTTATATTTTTTTTATTTTTTAAGAAAACAACATATTTTCTTTAAAAACAAAGTAAAATAATTCGTACTAAAAGATAAAAAATAATTTTGTTTACGCATAACTAAAGAGAACAGCAAGCGTGACTCTCATATAGTCACTTAATAAAGTTTTCAATTGACGCGCCGCATGCTTTTGTTTTTAGACATGATAAACAAAATTATTTTTTACTTTTTAGTACGAATTGATTTATTTTGTTTGTTAAAAAGAAAAGTATATTTTTAATAAGTTTTATTATTATTTTTTCGAGCTATTTCGGTGTTCAGATAGTTTTTTCTTACTCTATATATTGTAAGCTGATGTTTTGTCACCCAAAGTCTAAAATGTTCTGCAACCAGTCAAACGCAACATCGTTACAGGCCAGTATTTATTTTAGGATAAAGAAGTTCATATTAAAAAACTATGCTTTTGAAATACAGTATATAAAAATATAGAAAAAGATAATTACACTATCAGCTAGACTCCCAAATTTGAGGAAATAGTCCACTTCACCCGGTAATGATGTGTGGGGTGTTATTTTACTCCAATTTTTGTCTAAATTACGAAAACGGTAACCCTGAAATCAATGTTGGAACCTTTCGTAGTTTTGGGCGGGAAACATTGTTTTGGAAGGGAAGATTTAAAAAAGGCAAAGGCCTTCATGTTGGCGACGCTGGTACCCTCCCTAATTACCCGACAGTCATAGATGATACCTCATTGGAAAGCGAATGGTATATCATATGTTACCATTGTGTTCCATATTTGGTAGAAGCAGGAGAAGAAGAAACTTGGAAGGCTACGGAAAAAAGATCAGAGTTTTTCATAATTCACAGGCAGTTGGCAACACGTACACTTACGGCTACGAAAATATTCCAGCGTAGACCCAAGGTGTTCCCGCCAAACATATGCAACAATCATAAAGATTGGTAACATACAACATAAGAAAAAATGGAGAAACCAAGCATTGCTTTGGGGATCATCTTTTATTAACATTGGACTAATGAGGGAAATGTCCCACCTGACCTATCTCCCGCTTCAACTACCACTATACAACTGAAACCTAGTGATCCCGTCTGTTGTTTACTCGCAACAATTGTTGAACAAACATGAACCACTTTGGGCAATTATCGGCGGATCTATGGCGTTTTGATTTATTACAGTCCCGCGGCGGCCGCCATTTTTTGGAAGAAATTACATATTGAATTATGCAACCTCTCCCTTTACGCCTCTGGTCGGAGAACCCATATAGACAATATATTACGGCTTAGGTTGGTTCTTGTTTTGTCATTTTAGGCCAGTATTGTTGTTTCTATTCTGTTCCCTTTCTAACCATTTTTGTAATTTATCGTGAGAGTTATTTTTATTGTGTTAAAGGAGTTTCAAAATTGTTACTCACTTGATGTTACTTACTAAGCGTTTGTTGATGAAGTGAAAATCCACTCCGGAGATTTGTTTGACTTCTGACTTTCATTTATAGATATAGTTGAGCTTCTGCTCTGCTTAATATCTTCAACAAGAACAGGAGATTGACATTTATAGTTAAGGGCCTTCCCACGGCAATCAAAATTACGCCCGGTATATGGAATCCCACCTGAATGATATGAAGGGTCTTGCAAGAAGTAATAAAGATGTCTTTGAAGCCTTTTGCCACGGCTAATTTACTGTCCTACTTTCTAATACAAGTCTCTTCCGTCCTATTGAAGCTTACAAAGCCATAGAAATAACAGTAAACAAGGACAAGACTAGTAGAGGGTTTATATAGGATTCAGTGTAAACTTTGCTAACACTCTGAGATTGGTTCTTAACAACCAAAGACGTTCAACGTACAGAATACCTCTTGAAGGCATGATCAACCACAAACTTTCCAAATTAGAACTTGCAGATCTTTATAAAGCTTGTATAAGCAGAGACGAAACAGATATCCGAAGTATCCTGAATTGCTTTGAAACTTCGCTTGAAAACCAAGGGAATGGAGGACCTCTGCGAAGTATTTCAAGAAGTTTGTTAGCCCCTGAAGAGGTGATAATTGATTTGTTGCAAGCTCTTGAAAAGGGAACATACGCTTTATCTGGGTCCACCAATGAAAGATGTGTGAATAATCTTTCTAAAACCTTTTTTTGATCCAATTAAGAAAATTAGACTTAAAACGTTTTCATCTCTACATGTAAAATTAGTTCCTCGAAAGACAAAGGAC
>JAGDQP010017998.1:0-27476 GCA_022664845.1 Lepisma saccharinum | reverse complement strand
GAAAACCCACGCACACGGTGTTTGTCCACCACAAATAAACAAATGACTTGAATGATGACTGACTCAGTTACCCGGCCTTACTTTAATGATCAGACTTACTCTGTGGCCCGGAGACACGATGCTCGAATGTTGACGTAATGACCCGGTAACTCGGGTGCCTGACTCCGAATTGACTTCGTCTTATTTCTGTGGTTTTGGGTTAGTTAATATCGTAATTGGCGAGGTTCCTTGAGAAGTGGCCTTACGTATATTTAAATTATAGGGGAGACTGCTGTACCTTGAGCATAATGTACCTTGGAACACTTGTATTTCTGGCTGTCTATGCTATCTAGTGACTACTCCGTAAACTATATCGTGTGTCAAGCTTTCCAAGTAGTAACTTCATGGCTTCTGTTGTGTTCAGCTGGCTATGTTGAATGAATTAAAAAAAAAAAAAAACTTTTTCGAGAGTTAAAAGTAGGAAGTGTTTACAAGTTTCATTTTTGTTTTATGGTGCTGTTATTGGAGTTGTTTTCTGCCATCTATAATAATAACCTCCTACAAGAGAATTAGGCAAGTTCCTCTATGACATAAATTTCAATTCTTTTTATAGCATTTTCAATATGCCGTCAATTTTATGATTTCGTACGGCCTGTTGTACCATGAAACAGACGCACATGTTGTACCTGGGAACATGTTCCAAAGTACATTAACCAGAGCTGAAACTGTTATTCGTGTTAAGGTTTGGTGCGTGTCAATGCTTGGGACCCGATGACCCGGAGAGCAAAGAAGATGTATTTATTCATTATTTTTGTCATTTGTCGTCTAAACAGTGTTTCTGTCAGGAGTGACCGGTAAACTTTGGTAAACTTTATTTTTATATGAGTCAGTTTAGTAACTTTGGACTTCGGCCCGTCACGATTCGTCTTTAGCTGTTAAAATCCATGCCCACACCCATGCCCCTGCCGGGACTCGAACCCGGGACCTTCGATCCGATGACCTACCGCCGAAGACCGCTCGGCCGGCAGAGGTGACCGGAAACAGGGGTTTGCTCCTCAGAGCACCAAGAATACGATACTGCAAAACTTCTAACAATAGTAAAAAAACATGATAAAAAGTCTCTGGAAAGAACGAGATTACCCCCGGAGGTGTGCAAATAACGCCCTGTAGAGGTTATTCTGAACGAATGTGTAAACCTCACACATGAAATATTGATTCAAACCGATCGCCAGGCCAAATGGAATCAGGAAAGGATCGTTGGGTTAAGTTTGAGTCATTGGGTCAATTGGGTTAAGATTCGATCATCGGATCGCTGGATTAGAAAGTTAGTGTGGTCATTTGGGTCATGACCGTGTCCAGGGTGAATCGGGTAATTCGGGTCAACTATTGAACCAAGTTACCACATCTGTCGCGTAATCCGGTTCAAGTTTCGGATTATTTTCTTGCAGAAATACGAGATGCCAAGAAACTAACAAGGAAATAAAAGACTACCGATGCCCAGATGTAATTTAAAACACAATAAAAGCAGTGACTGTCCAGCTTGGGAAAAAAAATATTTCGCTCCGTTAAGCGTGCAAAGTGATCAAAGTGTCTTTAGCTACCTTATCTCGACATCTGAAATCGTTTAAGGAATCATGGAAGGAAACATTTCTGTATTCTGTTAGATATGATGTCCACAAGGTGTGTTTAGTCCGAAAGAAGAGGAGAGAAAAGCTGCGTCTTTAATAAATGTGGCGAGACTGAATTATGGACTCATCAAAGAGGGCATTCCAAAACTAGTCTACAGATATGCTCGCGCTAGCAATAAATGCTATTCGAAGACTTGGAGACAATGGAGAAATTTCTGGGAAGGACTGGATGCGAAGGTTTATGAAACGCCACATGAAAATATTTCCATGTTTCAAGGTACAACAGACTGTGTTCCAAAGTGCATTGGCATTTCTACCTTGGAACACTTTGCTAGGAATTTTTCAAAGATAAAAAGCACTGTTACAGGAAGCAAGTAGAAGCGAAATCCTGACGAAGCTTAACTAAGGAAATCTCAAAGTTTAATAGCACAGACATCGAATTGAAAAAAACAAAACAAATGTCCCTAAAATTATCATTGGGAAAACCTAAAAAGTGTTCCATGGTACAGCAGTCCCCCCTACATCTGTGTACTGTATAGCTAAATATGATTCATTACATATACTCACATTATTATCAGAAATAAAATGTTATCACATTATATTGAAATTATTTATTGTGAATCTTGACAACATAATTTTCTATATAAAAGATTTTAGAATTTTCAGCATCGTATTTTTCATACTCTGGGTCCCAATCACCCCTGAAAGAAACACTGTTCATATGTAAAAAGGAAAAAATTCAAAACGGTGCTTTACCCTCCGGGTCAGGCCAGGTTCGAACGTAGATCCGATGGACCAATGACCCGTTTCAGCTCTGGGTGCGAATATAAACTCTACATGGTAACCAAGAACTAGTAATCTGTTTTGCTAAGTCGCAAGTGTATTTCATCTTACGTAGAAATATTTTATAAAATTACTCAAAATCGTAACATACAATACATTTAATCACAATACAATGTATTCCATAGCCACGGAGAGGGGTTTACATTACGAAGAGATGCAAGATGTGCGCTAACTGGGCCCCTGAAAATGTTAAGACTTCTCACCAACAAGGTTTAACATTGCAAAACTTTTTATATTAGGAAGGAATATGTTTGTTCAATTTTTAAAATTAATAAGTTGCATGTGTCCAACTTTAGGGAGCCCAGGTTTTACGCTTCTTTGTTACTCTCTGTCTGTGTTACGTTCCCTGTTAGAAGTAGAGCAGTAGATACTGTGCTCATCCTGGAATCTGAAGGAACTGGGTTCGATTTCCAGTGGCCGGCCATCCTGGTAGATTTTTTCCCTGGTATCTTTGTCACAAGCAGACAAATACTGGGTTGATAACTTGAATAAGGCCTGGGCCGATTTTTTAAAGACATGTTTCTACTCATTGTTATTCTTGTTAAATATATCCAATGTCAAATTTGGCCAAAAAAAAATGGTCTGTATTTCAGGATTAGTAAATAAATAAAGAGATTCTATTCTTTTGCTATTTAATTTTCAGAATATATAAAAACGAAATTAAACATCATAAACGTTGTCAAACAGATTACCTACTTTTCTTCAATAATTTTACAGATTTTTTAACCTGCATAATGATGCTCGTTAGTGCTTTCAATGATCAAATAAATTTAAAATGTAAGTCACTATACAACAGTATTTTTAATTGCCGTGTAGACTGACAGGATAGAAGTATCTACAAAATGGGCTTTATTTAATTTAGTACATTCAGTTTTCGTTGTTTGGTAAGAAAACAAATAATGATAAAATAAACCCGTCCCGAATGATTAATTCAGAAACGAATCCTTATTATTTGTTCTTTAATTGAAGCCATGAGATCCAAAACAGCACAAGTCCATTTTCTGACTCCATATAAGTTTCATATATATCACTGAAATTCTTGAACAAAGCCGGTTCTGATGAGATGCAAAACATTTTTTTTCCTTGTATCTTGTTAGTACTTTTAAAATATACAAGTTTCGGCTAATCTTACAGTTTTGTAACCACACAAATAATATTGATTTTTATCAAGGATTCATTTTTCTTTTTGTGAATGGACTTATACTGCTTTGCGTCTCATGGCTTCAATTATCAGTAGAACTGTTATATGTTATTGTTTTCTATTTAGTCTGTAGTTATTTCATCAATGGAAGCTAACTTATTAGTCATAATTATCAAATTCCTTAAACTTAAACTTCTTTGAAAACAGTCTTTAAGGTGTAAAATACTGCAAAAGAATAGGATTAATGCAAGTTTAAATTTCAACTGTTCAAATGATACTTGATGCAGTGTAAAGCAGCCATTTAGAAGTATTTTTAGGTACAGTTTTTCGTTCCCTGAAAGGGCAAAAGTGTCCAGACAAATAATTATCTTTATACGTCTATAGTAACTAATTTATCGCCATCTTGTGTGTATTATTAACGTTATCACATGCCAATGACTAAAAATTATCGCGTAGATATTCTTGTAGGTATGAAGGAATGAATACATATTCTTGTATAGTCTAGTTCTAAGTTCTGTAGCCGCGAGGGAGGAGTCGTAATGTGATCGTGGGTGGGAAGACACGTTTAATAGCCAATGCGAAGTAGACAGTAAAAGCGTGAGTTCTCGCTGATTGGTTGTGCACTTCCCCCTTCACTCCGCGCGCTAGCCAAGACCCCTCTCAGAGGTCTACGGAACTCGGAACTGCGCTATAGGTGTAGACATTGCTTAATTAAGAGTACATTGTTACCAGAGGTGAAATATGATGTACGCAAGTAATATTTTAAACAATAGTGTAGAATCAACCTCAGCTTGTATCACTGAATTTGAATTTTATTTATGACATCTCAGGCTCTGGCTGGGATAGGGTGTAGGAGAGAATACGGAAAAATAGTCAGGCCTATTTTGGAGGTACCATCCTGGCATTAGCCTCGTGTGAATGAGGAAAAATCCTCCAAAAACCTCAGTCAGGATAAACGGCTGCTGGGATCGTTCCTAGGACCTTCCGATTACAACGCCAACAAGTCTAATGGAGCATATTCCCAGAAAACATTGATACGATGATCTTAGAAGGCAGCGTGTACCGTAAACCAATATTACTATCACACTCCGGATTATTACTTTGCGGATTGATTTATATCACGGTAAAACTACGTTTCGAGATCTTTAGCATTACAGAGAAAACATATATTAGTTCGCAGATTGATCCCTAATGTGGAAGCACATCGAGGCACTGATAATTGTGTAATCATCCTGACATGCTATTCTCCAATACGAGATCTACGTGACCAGGGATTCTGTAAGGATTTTTAGTTTGGGTGGGGTGTTAAGTCAGAATTGGCAGGGTGGAAGTGGAGTTTACGCGGTTTCTATCGATTCTTGATCGCAAAAAAATGTTAAAGTTAGGGGGTGCTCACGAAAATTTGGAGGCGTCTGGCGGAATCACTGTACGTGACCACTGTGACAATAATATTCTGCGACGATAAACTTCCGCAAGATGTATGTCCTTATTTAACAAGAAATCCAAGAAATATATCTAATTAATGTTAGTTGTGTTGTTTTCTTGAAAATAAGTAAAATAGTTATAATCCAGTTCATACACAGTGTTGAAAAATAATGGTAAAGTATTGAGAAGGTGAATTCGTGACACAGGAAGATGACGTCATATCTCGATAAATACTGACTCAAGACAATCAAAATGATGCCTATAATACAGGAAGGTTTATGATCGATAAAAGCAGCCTGAAGGGGAGTTTTATGCTTTCCTCTCACGCAATGTTTATTTCTTAACAAAGAAATTCTTATGTTAGGAAACCCATTTATGCGATAATGCGTCAATCATAAACTTGGCTCAAATACAGGGTGAGTTAAAAGTTGCAGTACAGCTTTGTAGAGCAACGAACTGACAAGAAAATGGGCGCCATCTTGAAATCCACCATATTGGAGCCCGTTATATTTCAAATGGTTCGTGTGACATATCGATCAATACCAGAATGTTCCAAGAAAAGCATCAACGGTATTAGATTTGACCTGCCTGTTACGGTGTCGGAGACCGAAAATGTATAAAGCAGCATCTTAACTCCGACACCGTAAAGTAACACTTAGGTCAAATCTAACACATGGGAACATTCTTGTGTTGTTTGGTACATCATATGACCCACTTTCCACTTGTAAAACATTGAGCTCCACCCAATATGGCGGATTTCAAGATAACAGCAACGTTCATCGTCTATTCCACAATGTAGGTTACCATTTCATTTGCGTACTATGATGCTTCATTTCCTTGAAGATTTGTGAACTACAAGGTTGTACTGCGACTTTTGACACTCCCCGTATTGTGTTCAACTTTTATTGCACATTATTTGTCGAGATATGACGTTATTTGTATCATACTGCCCTTTATTTAGGTACCTGTAGCTCTAAAATCACACATGTTTTGATTTTTTCTTCAAAAGAAATTTTAATCTAGATTTGGTCTGACGTATTAATTTTTTAATTTAAGACCATCCACTTTTAAAGACTCTGTATGTCTTACAATTAATTACTTAATATTATGGATATCAAGTTGTTTTCAATTTATTTTCAGATGGCGGAGACGACCACGTGGATATTGCGAGGACATCACTCCTTCAGGCAATACCCTACTCTGGTGCCCCATCTAACAGACAGACTATCCGACGCTATTGATTCTGCAACGCTTGACGTTCTCACAGTAATATTAGCCATTCTAGCCCTCGCTACTGTAAACTTTGATTTTACTGTTAGATATAGTAGATTCTTTTGTACCTGAACGTGGCAAAAATAATAATATTATTTTTAACAAAAAGCTTAATGTGTCATCGTTCCTTTGTTTTCGCATTAAGGTACATTTTGGACAATCATAAACTACTTACTGATTGAGCTTCAAGTAACAGAAAAAAACCACGCAGTAACTTCTATGTGTCTAAATGGCATTTGAAATTCGAGGAGCGCGGTGGGACACTTATTGTACAAGTGGCCCGCACATCCACCAGACTTCAAGCCCTAATGAGAATAGTACTAATAACTGTTTAAATGTCAAAGTTAGGATCTACGAACCGTCCTGAACAATTTATTGTTCGATGAGTTATTTAATCAAGAGACGGGATAGTAGCGTGCTGAGATATTTTTATTAAGCCAGTGGCGGCTCTCTATTGACACCATAAGATCACAGTGTCAGCATATATTTTCTGAAGGAAAAGTATTTAGTCCAAATCTAAATTTATTAGTATTATTAATTACATTTATTGAATATTAAGGCTCAATCCAACTCGGTTTTCCCGCCTTTTTCGTTTCATGTCAATTACTCAGATTTTAGCAGAGGAAAACAGAAATTAACTTTGACGGACCAAAGTTCATTTCGTCCTCCAATAATGAGTACAATTAATTTTAATTAAAAGCTAGTAGTAATTGCAGGATTGTGTGCAGACACTTTTGTGACATTATTTTGTCCCAAAAATGTCTGCACACAATCCTTAGTTTGCTATTAATATTTTATTTGAACTAATTGCACTTATTATTGGAGGACGAAATAAACTTTGGTTCGTGAAAGTTTATTTCTGTTTTCCTCTGCTGAAATTTGAGTAATTGACATGAAACGAAAAAGGCGGGAAAACCGAGTTGGATTGAGCCTTGAAAAGAGAAAACTTGTAGTTCTACAAATAGCAAGTCAAGATGATAGGAATTGTGAGAATCATGAAACAACTATATATTTAGGTAAATTTAAAACAATTGCTTATAAGTAGTGAAAGAAAATTTAGGTTTTCTTCGTTTGAGAGTAAATGCCATATACACCTGTAAAATAATTGAGCACGTCGAATCAAAACACCGCGGACTAAGCTGTGTTTGATAGTGATTCCACCGTTTTTTTGTAGCGCTGGACTAACCACCGCTTCGCCATCAGTGTGTCTCAGAAAGCATTCTCTCTCTCTCTGTTTAACCAGAAAAAATGCCAAAAGGGTGTGAAACAGTCAAGTAACAGGCCGAAGAAAGTTACTACCAACTGGTATACGTAACACGAAACAAATATTGAAAAGAGTAAATTTTCTTGTCAATACGAAATTGGAACCAGACTTTGAGAATCTCTCCAAAATTTTGGGTTCCTGCATTGAAAATCTGATAACAAAACAGAAACCCATTTCTTATCCCTAGAACGTTGAGTTACTGATCGCACCTAAGTGCTAATCGGGCGGCCCGGGTTCAAATCCCAGCTAGGGCGGTGGAAACTTCTTCAGTGTTCCCATGCCTGGTGTATTGAGGTAAACTCAGCCTCTTGTGAAATTGAGTACCACAGTATCCTGGTCAGGGCCGGATTTACCACTAGGCCCCATAGGCCCGGGCCTAGGGGCGCAACTTTCACAGGGGCGTCGTTTACAAGAAATTAGAAATCGCTATTTAAAACGCGAGACGTAAAACACATTTAGCAAAAAACATTAAGTACCATGTAGGAAGAGCGCCAAACACCATCGCCTTTGATGTGGGTGACCCCTCGAACATTAATTGACTTCAGATAATTTAAAGTTAGGTTAATTTACATTAGAAATAGTAAAACGAGCATTTGTGCTTATACAGTAGACTCTCTGTAATTCGAACTTGGATCATTCGAATTATTGGGTAATTCGAACAAAAGTTTGTTCCCCTTGAAACTCCTATTGTAACCACGAATGTTAAAAATTCATAAGTAATTCGAATTTTTGAACCTTTTATATGGATAATTCAAAGTCGCGATTTCAGTAGTTCAAAAAGAAAATAAATATTCCCGTAGTCCAATGCCTTTGCTCGACGATTTTTTCTGATCGTGAGATAGCAAACAGAAGAATGTAGTTTTAACTGGTTTACAGCTATTCAGAGACAGCCGTAGTGAATAGATAATTGCATTTGCTGGTATTCAGCCTTCACCCTCTGCTCAATCACGTGGCTTTGTGTGCAGATGTACGTTCATAAGCCCCTCTTCCAGTAGCCAATGTTTTTGTAAGAACAGAAATTTATAAAATTCTTGTTAACAATACTGACGTTCACGCAATAAATGAAACTGAAGATTTTGTTAACCGTGTAAAAATAAACAAACCAAATCAAGCATGAATTACGAGATAGCTGACGTTGATACACATTTGATTTTATATCTCAACACATAACATTGAACACACGTGTTTTACTTTTACCGGTAACTTAATTTTTGTGAGAGGAATATTTCTTTACTCCCATTATAGGACCACGCACAAAATGGTCTGTAAGTTTATAACGTAAGGTCCATTGCATCTTTACGATTTTCGTTTATACGGTAAAAAAAAGGGTAAAGCTATCCCCTGAGCGATACGTACGCGCCGTGAACGGTACATGGGGGATGTGGAGGTAGCGCTCCACATTTTCTTGACCTACGGTACGAAGTGAGGTGGGGTGGTCAGTTCCACGCTGGACCGCCATTACCTTCCCAAGGTGCCCAGGAGTACCAAGGACACCACGGTACTCAATTTGATAGGAGGCTGAGTGCACCTCAGAGCGCCAGGCATGGGAACACTGCGAGAAAAGTCTCCATTGTCCTGGCCGGGATTTGAACACGGGCAATCCGATTCGTAGTCAGACGCGCTACCGTCTGAGCCACGGGGACTCATCGTTTGTACAGTAGTAAGTAGTTTTGTTTTATTGATTTAAATGCATGTTTTGGTTAGTTCGAATTTTGGATAATTCGAAGCTTTTTCGTATTCCCTAGGAGTTCGAATTAAAGACAATATTAGAAATATCATTTATTCCTATTTTTGCCTTTGTACACACCAATAATCATTTCTGGTCAATTCTAAATATAGGGTGTGGCCCTTGCCTACGGACAACAGATGCTTTGTGTTGAAGTACTATCAGTATATGCGTGAAGTCTTAATTTACGCTAGATTTTTGCATATGAGGAAAATTAAAGTGTCTTTTTATAACCTCTCTTTTCGGGTCCACAATGCGTTCGAATTCTGCTGCCGACCGTCCTGACTGAGGTTTCCCAGAGTTCCCTTCAGTTTCAGCACACGAACGTCAGAATTTTACCTTAACTAAGACAGCGTCAGCTACCCTCCCATACCCTATCAAGGTCTGATTTAAAGATGGCTTAAGACCTTAAAAGTTTAAAAAATATTCTAATCTGTCTTTTATGACAGCAGAAACAAGTCTTAATTTTCTCCCTAACTTGGCCTTATATCTTCAGTAGATGAATATTCCCGGAGATGGTGTTTAAAATTCAAAGTGCTGCCCACATATTCAACGTAGTTAATGAGCTTGTAGTGTCGCTTTTGTCCAATCCTAGGGATTTTGTAACTTTCAAGTTGTAAGTTTTTTTTTGGAAAGACCTATTGACGGGTAGAACGATATAAAATTGTTTTATTAATTGCATTATTTTATTATTTATTTTCGTTATTGAAGCATATCTTGTAAATAACCACATTAGCATAATTAATTAAGTGCGGAGTGGACGAAGGAGAGTACTTTGTCGTAATAAGATGGGAAGGGGAAATGGACGGGAGGGCAAAGGGAGGGGTGCTGAAAGTCATTGGCCTATGGCGCCTAGACGCATAAATCCGGCCCTGGTCCTGGTAGCTTTGTACTCCTGGACACCATGGGAGATATATCGTCGGTCAAAAGACGAAAGGTCGTATCTCAAAGAAATACAAAATTGAGTTACAAGCACCAGCACACTTCGCTTATGATGCTCCGCAATAGGACGAAGAGGCGTAACTCAACTCCTAATACATATGAAGATACTGGTGCTATATGGTGGACGTACAGCTCAGCATGTTGATATAGTGGGAAAAAGACGGAAAGACGTATCTCGATATACGTCTGTTCGTCGTTTTATGTTTTGTTCGTCATCCATACATTTTCAATAAGACGAATGGGCGTATCTCAATAACATGTGTCCCAATTTATAATGCACGTATTTTGATTTTGATGTGAAAGGAATTGTTTTGTGCTTTACGCCTACGCTAACAATACATTTTTAGGGTAAGAAAATGTTTTTGAACGCTTTGTGCATCTCAAACAAGTACGCACAGCAATGGAAAAGAAACAGTCATCCGGTATCATTGCTCGTGATGGTAGAGGTGGTCGTCTACCTCATCCCAAAGCTAAGGACCTGCATGTGCGAAAAACAATTATACAACACATAAACAAATTTCCACGCATGGAATCCAACTATTGCAGAAGCTCCAGCACACGTGAATATCTTCACAGTGACCTTACTGTTTCAAAGATGTATGATTTATACATTTCAGAATACGAAGGTACTGCCAACAAACCATCGTTCCAGCTGTACCTTAACATTTTTAACACAATGAACTTATCCTTTCATCGTCCTAAAAAAGACTAATGTTCGTTGTGTTCTGCATACCGTCAAGGTGATACAACTGCCAAAGAGCGATTAGAAGAACAGTACCACAAACACATCAGGGAAAAACAAGCTGTACGTGAAGAAAAAAAAAGAAAAAGGCAAAGACCCGTGTAGATGGAGAAGGTAAAAAATCAATCGCAGTTGTTTTCGATTTGCAACAGGTTTTCCAACGAAAATCAATTGTTTTATAAACGTCGATTGGCCAATTATAATTTCACTATTTATGATTTGCGATCGGAACAATGTGGCTGCTTGCTACCTCTGGAGTGAATGTGACAGCAAACGAGGCTCTAACGAAATCTGTAGACGTATCTCATGAAACTCGACGATGATGGTGTCACGTCTGTGGAATTGTTCGCCAACGGATGCAGCGGGCAAAACAAGAACTCTATTGTTTTCACAATGTTGTTACACTGCATCACCGTTGCCAACAACATTCAAACAATTTCTCTCCGTTTCTTTGAACCTCATCATGATCAAAGTGAAGGCGATTCAGTCCATAGCACAATCAGTAGAGCTACTGCAACAGCTGGAGATTTTTTTTTTTTACCATCTCAGCTTATTCCTATCATTAAACTTGCTCGTCGACAAAATCCATACCGCATTCATTCGATGGATACATGTTCACTTCTCGATTTCAAAGGTTTGGCAAATGAAATAGGAATTCTCTCTGGGCGTACGGCTACCCATGGAGCAAATGTTGACTGGACTGTAATGAGGGAGCACTACAGTGAAACAGTGTACTTTAAAAACAGCCATTTGGACGTTGAGTACTCAGCAATTGCTCTGAAACGACTGCGTACTACAGTTGCAAAGACACCTGCAAAACTTCACACACAACAACTGAAAATCAGAAATGAGAAGTATTTGGATTTGGTGTCTCTTTGTGAGGGGAATGTACCGCTTATTAGAAACATGGAATTTGTTAACTATTACAAGAACTTGCCACATTGAGTAAGCGCCAACAAACCGACTTTATGTGTAATTTTTACATCAGTCATTACATAGAATGTCATGTATTCAGAACCTTTGTATTTCCAAAATGATTAAGGTTCAAATTGTTTGTAGTTCAATCAATATTTCAATATTTAACGTATCATTTTATTTTTCTTATTGATGTTCACACTATTGCATTGTAGTGCATTTCACTGTAACTGTAACCGAAGACCAACGATTATTTTTGTTTCACTTTTGTGTGGCACTATGTTGTATTAATTACGGTAATGATTCAAGGAGTTTAACACTATGTGTTTGCTTCTAAAAACTGTGTTTGCTTCTAACAGCTATGTGTTTGCTTCTAAAAACTATGTGTTTGCTTATAAAAACTGTGTGTTTGCTTATATAAACTATGCGTTTGCTTATAAAATTGTCACAAGTGTATGAATATAGTTTTCCTTTCCCTTAGCAAAATGTCTATTGTCATGGCGTAACTCAAACATTAACAGAGAACTTCAAAGGACGAACAAACGTATCTCATATCATTGTTGATATCGCCATTGTTAACAGAACCACAAATTATATTTCAACATTTTTCAACAGTACAGCAATGTATCTAACTTACCTCAAAAAATTAAATCGGTGGTGTTAATACTTTCTTTCTTACAGTACGTACTATACTTACGCAAACATTAAAATACTGCTGAAAAAATACAAATTTTGAGATATGACCTTTCGTCTTTTGACCGACGATATATGGTCGAGGGTGGAACTGACTAGCCTACCTCACTTCGTGCCGCAGGTCAAAAATATACGGAGTGATTCTTCCACATCGCACCTTTTGCCTGCAGCAGAGGCGGCGTTAGGTGAGCGCGGAGCCTAGGGCAATAATGAACCCGCGGGGCCAAAGTACAAGTAAAAATCGCTGAGCGCCGAAATGTTACATCTAAAGCCGATAAAGCAGTAAGCAACTTCCCCCTAAATGCTTCCTCTCACTTCTTCCTTTCATTCCTAACCCTAAATTTATTACTAAATATTCTCTTTTTTAATGAACAACGGTTTCTTATGAAAAAAAAAAAAAAATCCGACATAATTTATTTAAAGAAAGTAAAATATATTTTAAAAACTGTATTGCTAATTACAAGTGCTTCTTTATTCATTTGCATTTCACATTACATTTCGCATGGAAACTATACAAACTAGTTTATTTGTAAACTTTTTTTTTACAAATCAACTTTTATATCATTGAGTAAGAAAAATATCAAATCGGAACGCGGGGCCTGGGGTGGATGCCCCAGTTGCCACCCCCAAACGCCGCCTCTGGCCTGCAGTATCAGATAAATGTGAAATTATGTACAGCATGTATCCGGCATGTGATGTAGAATTTTTTTTGTGTGTGTGAGATTAAAGCAAAGTAGGCTGTGTATACGCAATAAGATGTTAAGTTATAGAATATTTTGCTGAATATTTCGCAAGCAACAAGAAGAAAGTTGTTATAAGTATATTAAGGTATATAAACATTTTTGGACAGAATCATAAAGAAGCATAACAACAGCAGAAAGTCGTCTTCTTGTTAACATCTTTATAACTACGAAAAGTCAACGCACACCAAGAAATAAAATAATCACATTTTTTTTATTGACCCTTGTGTCACAAAGGATTGCAATATTCTTTTTTATTACATTACGTGTTCGTTTTCTCTTTCTTCAGACAATTTCTTCTTCTTCTATTCATTTTCACTTTCTGTACACTGTATTTTTACCCTACCAGAATTATTTACCCCAAAATGTAGACCAAACGAACATGTACAATATTGTGTAAAGAAAAAAGGAATTCGTGATATATTTTGCGTCTTCTTGTTCCAGTGACGTCAATAGACCGTGTGAGAAGAAAAGAAATTGCTTTGATTCTTGTATGTATGCTGTGTGAGTTTGTGCTTTACCTGCCTGATGTTTCAAATTTTGACATGGAATAAAAAAGCAAATGTCATCTCTCCTGACTTTTGTAATTCTCACTCTGTATGATGTGAGCAAGACGGGGCCTACTTCGCTTTTTTTTTCTCAAGAGGTTCTCTACGAATCTTTATAAAGGGAGGAAGTATTTTGATTTTTGATGCAGTGTACTCGAGTGTTGACACTGTTTCAGTATCATCATGGCTTGGCGAAAATTAACGGTAAGTACGCATTGTGTATATTTTGTCATCCTACGTTTCATCTATGTTGCCATGGGAACCATGCATGCTCTCTGTCCAAACGAATACAACGATACGTTCGTGTAGTGTCACGAATAAAATTTAGTGAGAGAAATTAGTAATTTAAATACCACTCTACTATTCTGAGCACTGACTGGGATGTTTCTGTAGATTATAAAAAAGTATGAAACTCCAGTAGCCTCAACAGGGATTCTACCATACCCTCAAATAGAGGGGGTCACCCCAAGCTCTCAAGCACGTCCCCAATTATTTTTTTTTATGGTTAAACATCGATAGAAACTCTGAAAGACTTAAGAAAGGAAACCTGCTAAGCGCCTCGGTTTTGTTTATCCTGGTAGATTCACTGGTCCGCAGTAAATTGATTTTTGATATTGTTATTTGCATTTGCCGACTGCAACCCACACAGCAATTTTGACCTCACTCAAAAGTAAATCAAGCTTACTTTGACAAATGGAACAATTTATTGCAAGCTTATCACATCAAGTAAAAAATTATTTGCACAAGAATGAATCAAGCAATCGCTCTAAATTATATCTACTACTCTAGTTTACAAGAATCAAGGTTGAAATAGACTTAACACAAAAAAAGATAAACATAACGTATTTCTTAATTTAGATAAAAATAACTTTGCCCTGGATAAGAATCGATCCGAGGACCACTAATCAGATGCTGCAGTTACCAGACCACAGAATCACACGCCCTTGCTCTCTTTCCAATCGCTATTTATACTTAGTTCATCAGATTGCAGAAGATACCTGTAGTAAAAGTTGGCGAAGGTTAGCTTATGACGAAATAGTCCTGACATGTGATGTGACTTCAACGCACTGGCACCACGGCAGAATGCAACGAAATAAAATTAAAATTAATTTCAAGTTTGACCAGTTTCCTCGTATAACTGTTTATTCCAACAAGTTTAAATTAGGTTCGTTATAACAACCAAGCCACATATGTTGTTCCAACAAGTTAGTTTCATACTTGTTCATTAAGTTTAACACAATATCAAGTTTGGCAAGCTCATAGCAAGTGACTGACAACCTTGTTGCAAGCTGCTATGCTATCTCGGAAGGTTAGCGGTTCACATGTGCTGTGATGCAGAAGAAAATAGTAACACATGAGTTAGTGAATAGCGTTCACCCCTGCTTAGGAAACGAGTTCAACTTCGTCATCAAATTACTCGTATTTTACAATCCGAAAGATTACAAAGTCATTGCTTTGGGTGCTAATCTGTCAGCATCGTTGCCTCTCTTCACAAATTTCTAGCGATCACTGTGGGAGCGGTGGTTGGTGACGTCTTGTTTTAAGTGGTCCAATGAGATACATGTATGAATAGTCATGCATGGGGAGATTTACTTCTTAAAATCGATGTCAATTCTTCTAACATTCTATCCGTGACTATAAATAATAGCTGGGGAGGCGTCGCGGGTTCGAATCCAGCTCAACCCATCCCGACTGAAATTTTCCAGAGTCTCTCCTCAGTTTCACCAGGTGAATACCGGGTGGTACATTGATTGCAGGTCCCTGGAAGAGCGCTCACTGACTGTTCATTCCTATGACTTGTGAAGGACTTAAGACATAGCTGTCACTTCAACCTATAAATTAAAATGGTATTAAGTCATTCATATCTGGTTCCATTGCTAGAGCCTATAGTCTGCAGTTTTTGTGGGCTGCAGCTGTCTTTGTGGGCTACCAGTGAGAACGTTTGTGCGAAATATAACGGTCTGTATTAATTAGCCAAGGCAAACGATATCAAAGAAAGAATAAAGTAAGCCCCCCAAATGTTACTCCTAAATTACATTTTTTTGTATTTCTTAAATAAACCAAAAATAATTTTGTTGTATGAAACACCATCGTCACCATTCTGAACTGTCCTTGTGTAATAGTTACTGCTGGACTTTTTCCTGTTTCACCAGTCACATGCCGGTATGGTACCTATCAGCTTATTCCATAAGTAATGTAGTATGTGCGATGAGTGGTGCAATGTCGCTGACGAGCGAATACTGAAGTAGACGGCACGTGCCATAGCTGAGTCATATAGGGCACTTGATTGAGAATCAGTGTGTATAGAAGGATAACGGTCAACTCCACGTTATGGAAGCGTGGCTTGTGTTTGATCATGGCAGTGCCGTAGAACCTCATACAGCATATTATATTGTATCAATTTTACCAGGGGCATCCAGCCAGTGCAGCCGCACGAAACATCCGTATATAGTCAGGGTGCTTTGAATGTGCGAAAGTGCCGGAGGTTGTTCCAGAGGTTTCGGTCTGGGGACATCAGCCTCACCAATAAGAAACGCAAAAGAAGACTTGTGCAGCTGGACGACAATGCTCTGCGAGCAGCAGTGGAGCTAAATCCAATGCAAACTGTTGAGGAACTGGTCAGCGTACTCTATGTCACCCATTCGACCACCCGTCGACATCTGCAGGACTTTGAGTGCGTGTCGAAACTCGGAAATTGGGTACCTCATGCATTAATGCCTCAACAGAAGCAGCAGCGAGTTGACGTATGTAGTTCCCTGCTCACCCGTCACAGACGTGAGCCATTTCTGGGCAGAATCGTGACAAGGGATGAAAAGTGGGTCCTTTACCATAACATTAGAAGCAAACGTCAGTTGGTACCTAAAGAGGGGCGCAGGAATTCTGCCAAAACAGAATCTGCACCCCTGCAAAGTGATGTTGAATGTTTGGTTAGATATCCCTGGGATAATCCATTTTGAGCTCTTGCCACGTAACCAGACTATCATTGCAGATGTCTACTGTCATCAGCCTGAACGCCTATTGACTGCACTGTTCGAGAAACATCCTGCTCTGGTTAATTGCAAGGGTGTGCGATTTATTTATTTATTTTCCACTGTGATAAAGCCTGCCCTCACACGGCAAGAAGGACCTGTGCTAAGATCGAAGAATGCGGCTGGGAGAAACTTCCCCATCTGGTATTTACACCAAATCTTGCACCAACAGACTACTGTCTTTATCGCAGTCTGCAAATCCACATTGCACTTCAAAATGAGTGTGACGTTCGACGAACAGTGACCCAGTTCTTTGCCTCCAAAACCGGTGACTTCTTTCAGCTGGGGATTCAATGACTGGTTGACAGGCGACAGAGTGTTGTAGAGTCCGATGGAGTCTATTTCCCTGACTAACGGTAGTGTTCCAGGTAAGTTATCGTTCTTTTCCTCACAGTGCATTACTTATGGGGTATGCTGTAGATTATGAGACTGGCAGCATTTTAGAAAGGAGTGGTTTCCAAGGGAAGACATTCATGTGGTTTGTGATGAGCGCAATGTATAAGATACCTTTCTAGCCCACGAATTCTAAATTAAATAAATGTTGTGCTCAAAATAGCAGGATTTTGAAGGCAAGTTTAGTCTTTGACATTTATCAGGATCTTTCTTTTTCTTCTTGTCTTAACCCTTTTTTTACTTTCTTAGTAGTCATTGTGAGTTGAATTTGTCATCTTCCTCTTTTACCTTCAACTTACCTTTAATTAAATTCTTCAATATAAAAGTTCTGCTTAAACAATGACGTAATCAGTTTAATATGTCTTGTTTACTATGTTATTCCCTCATCTACTACATTCTTTAGTACTTCATCATTATTTCTCTTGCCAGTCTACTGATTAAAAGTTCGGGTTTTCGAAGGCTTCTAATTCTCTTTCGTAATTCCTTTCTAGAGCCCATAAACACAATAATCCACACAAAACATTTCATTTATCTTATTCTCAACTGTTTGCATATCGGTTCACATAAACAATTTGTTGTTGTTGTTGTTAATGAAGGTCTGTTTCTACCATTGCTATTCGAGTCCTTCATTTCTTTTATCATGTTTCATTCTGTAGGTAGGTAAGTGTAATGTTCGCTGCTACGGATTCGTATATTTTATTTAAGCCTACACTACATACGGTATAAAATCCTGAAACACACCTTTTTAGGTTTTAAAATGTCTTTCATTTTTTTCTACGTTTTGGCACCTGTAATTTTGTTCTTGTTGCCCAAGGTGTTATTACACTGTTGAGTTTGTTGATCAGCTTTCTCGATCTTCCTCGACGAGCAAGCTTGACAGTGTAGTAGCACCTTTGCACTGACGAGCTTGCTCGTCGAGGAAGCTAATCAACAAGCTTGACAGTATAATAGCAAAAAAAAAAAAAAAAAAAAAAAAAAAAAAAAAAAAAAAAAAAAAAAACGTCAAGCTTGCTCAAGGGACAATATTCGGATAAGCTAGACCACATTTCAAGAGACTAAATTTCCTCGACGCCTAGTAAAGGAAATGCAGTCAAGGAAGCTGATCAGCAAACTTGATAGTGTAATAACGCAAAGTATACAACAAGGTCGTCGAGCAAACAGTTGAACAAGCTTATCAACAAGCTTGATAGTATAATGGTGCCCTATCTAAGGACAAGAATATGTGAAAATGAAGTGTCATCCACTACCTCCAAAAATTCGATCAATGTTCCTGAAGATTCAAGTGAAGCTTACTTTGTTTAGAACAAATGGAGAAAGGGAATCTTAAAACCAGTGGCGGATTTAGGGGGTAAGGGGGCAAGCGCCCCGTGCGGCATTTTTAGGGGGCGGCAAACAGATAAATCTAAAAAATAAAAGCCTAAAAAAAGGAAGTAAAATCGCATATTAAATTGAAATTAACCTAAACTTCAATAGGTACATTTTTAGCTTATTCCATACAACCTAGCTTCATCTTTAAAATTCAAAACCGCGATTTAAGTCAGATAGGCAGGTCTACTTCCTTACTGGAGTTAGTAATAGTGATGTCACGACAGGCTCCAGAGAAGATAACTACGTGATGCGAGACAATGTTGTGGCCGGTCGTGTTGTTTGGGTAAAAACGATGGAAAGGGCGGCAAAATATAACTTTGCCCCCCTTGGAAAATTTCTAGATCCGTCACTGCTTAAAACTAGTGGATAATCTGATGATAAGTTAATCGAGTCTAAACGTTTAATCGAGGTTCGAGTCTATTTTCTTTGGTAATTACCTAAAAAAAATTCCAGTCAATACTAATTTTCTCATTTATTAATATTTCTTTTGGAGAAAATGTAAATCCATTTTCGTTTTCTTAAAAAAGTATGTTTTATGTATTTCAGTTGTGCGTTATTGTTGCAATTTGTCTTGTAACAATCGTCCACGGAGAAGAGAAAAAGCAAGAAGAAGACAAGAAAAGTGATTTGCAAGAGTCCGAAAATGGCCTAGGATTTTTGGGATATACAGCACCAATAGGTAAGCTTTCAGCTAAGCAGAAATAACACTACTAACCAGGGTTACCAATATAGCGATTTTCCCGCTATATGTACTGTTTTTGGAAACTCATCTGGCGGCTAAAAATATTTTATCCCACTGAACGAAAAATTGAGCGGTTTTTACATTCCTGGCCACCGAAGTTTAAGACCCGTGACTCCTTGATAATGTAAATAGACTATCAGCTAGATTCCCACGTGTGGGGTATCATTTTATTTCAGTTTTTTGTTCCAAATTACGCAAATGGGAACCCGGAAATCAATTTTGGTAGTTTTTATACTTTTGGCGAGAAAAATTGTTCAAAGGGGGGAGGGAATTTTAAACAGGCAAAGGCATTTATGTTGACGACGCTGGTGTCCTCCCTAATTACCCGACAGTCATAAATGATACCCGTTCGAAAGCTCATGAAACGCAGATTCGAACGGTATATCACGCGTTCCAATTGCCCTTCATATTTAGAAGGAACTTGAAAATTAAAAAAAAAGATTGTTTCATAATTCACAGGCAGTTGGCAACACCTACACTTACCGTACGCCTACGACAAATTCCAGCATATATCCTAGGTATTCCCGCCAAACATATGCAACAAATCGAAAGATTGCTGCTATACAACATAAGCAAAATCGTAAAAACGAAACATTGTCTTGGTGATAGACTTTTACATTGGGCTAATGAGGGAAATGTCCCCCCTGACCTTTCTCCCTCTTCGACTACGGCTATACAAGTGAAACGTCGTCATCCCGTCTGTTGTTCATTCACAACAATTGTCAGCAAAAATGAACCACTTTGGGCAATTATCGGCAGATCTACGGCGTTTTAATATATTACAGCCCCGCGTCAGGCGCTATTTTTGGAAGAGATTATACAGTAAAAATATGTGTAATTTACCCTTCTAGAAGGAGAACCCATACAGGCAACTTATTTTGTTTCTTGTCATTGAAATAGTTCTTTAAGTGGGGTTTGAAGCCCAGAACAAAACCTCGGAGTCATCAGTCCATGCATACAGTTTGGATTCTTTTTTACGGCAAGGCATGCCTGTTTTTCATCCATTTTGTGAGGCCTTGTGTTCCCATTACCAAGTTAATATGATATGAGGAGTGCCCGTACATTTATTATCAAAGCTTTGAAATCACACACACTAGCACTGTTGTGCTGGAATAGAACAAACAGTTTTCGACTGAAACAACAATCTAGGGCCAGTTTTTTTTTAAACGAAAGGTAATACAAAAAAGAAATATGAAATGTGTACAACTCTCATAGCTCAACAACCACAATGTACTGTACAATCACTAGCATTAAAGGAGTAATTATTTTCAAATTTTCATTTTTACAATATCTCAACAAGTATGTCGATGTAGTTTTTCAGTAGATATAGACTTTTAAATTAAGAGAAAGAAAAAAGTTTGACTGAGGGATTCTGCCAGATAACCCCCCTTAAACATTTCAATGGGGGTTCACCCTTTCAAATTCTTGAGCACAACCCCTTAACATTCAAAAATGTTTTAAAAAATCGATGTAAGCTCTGTAACTCTGTAAAACTCTACCCCCTTCACCTTTAGCTTTACACCCACCAAACTAAAAATCCTCTCTTAATGAATTCATAGAAACTGGTTTTAATTACCCAGCCGTGTCTCTTAAGCTTAAATTCTGTAATACAGAGGTGCAGTAACACTGTCAAACGTACAGTACACCAGCAATCATTTGACAGAAATATTAGTTCAATTCCAGAATAATACAATGAAAACAGCTTCAGAGTTATTGAGAACAAACATATACGTCAACAAATACACAAATCAATCAATACTGTAGTGTCAAGTAGTCAATTTTAATTGTTCTCGTATCTATAAGAATTTGTTATTGTACCTTTGTGTGGTAATAGTTGTAGTACACAGTTGATTGGTCGCTTAGCAACCATGTTTGTGTCACAGATATTGAGTTATAATTTACACGCATCAATAGCCGACCACAACAAAAGTAATGCCATTATACGAATATGAACGTGTTACATTCGATTGTTGGCTGTCGCTCGTTCATTCAGATAAATATATAAAACGGAGGGAAAATTGACTCTCTGTAAGAGAGAGAAAGAAAGAAAAGTAAGGCAAGAAAGAAAAAGCAATAAATCAACTAGAAATGTCATGGTAAACAAAATAAAACTAGAAAGGTTCGATAATGGTAGAAGCAGAGAAAGGAATCAGGAGTAAATTTTGCAATATAGGAAAATTAAAATGGTAAATAGAAGAATTTGTAAATATCATGTACTTATTTCTAATACCAAGCTACATATGGTAAGCTTGCCTTCGACGGGGTAGGGAACAGAGTTAAAACGGATCATAGGATCAATCGGATTGGGGTTTCGACCGGATTATCGGGTCTTTGCTGGGAACCCAGAGGCAAAACAGAGCCTTAAATTCTTTCCTTGTTATGCACTATTGTGTTTGAACCAGTTGTTCTCCACCTGTGGGGGTGTCACCCCCAAATCCTCGACAACACCTCCAACATTTAAAATATTTGCTGTGAAAAATCGATAGAAACGGTACAAAACTCTACTTACAACCTCCCAATTGTGACTTTACAACCCGAACTGAAAATCCTGGTTTGAATTCTGTTTCGTTCATAGGTGACTAAGAACTGGTGTGTTAGTCCCTTGAACACAAAAGCTACGACGCTGAATACTTCCTAAAAATAGTAATGAAATTATGAAAAGCACAAAAATACCTCCGGAGGTACGGAAATCGCCCCTCAGAAAAGTCATTTTCGAAGAATTCGTGGATCTCAGAAATTGCAATAGTGATTGATTCAAGCCACAGGAAAAAGCTCAGGGAGAATTGGGTCAAGATAGGTTTACCAGGTCAATTGGGTCAAGATTCGATCATCAGGTCTCAGGGTCACTGAGTCTGCTGACTTGGGTCAAGACAGGTTCACTTAAAATCATTCAGGTCAAGTTTCCGATGGGGCACCGGGTGCCTATGTCCGTGTCACCGGTTTACCAAAAGTGATCAGGTTTTCAGCTATGGCAGGGGAAAGCAGGCCTGCATAACACCAGCAAACGCAGTTCCATGTACACTACATCAAAAGAGCGAAATTTTCATTCTTCTTAGAGCGGAAAGAGGTACCACTCTTTTTAGAGCGGAATTTTCAATCGAGAAAAGCGTTCTTCAACAAAACGCTCTCGCGTTAGATAAAAAAATGTGATTTTTCTAGACGGAATTCCGATGCTATTGAGTGTAATTTATTCTTCAAGCTTGGAAGAGCGATTTCTCATCTTTTTAGAGTGATTCACAATGCATCATGGATTCTAGTAAAGTTTGTTCTCAGCCATTTGTTACTGCCAAGATACCGGTAATGTGAAATTTATCGCGTTCCGTTCAATTAAAAATGACAACAGAAAGCCTGAAAACTTTTCTGTGAGAACAATATACCAGAAAACGTCGGGAATGAGATATGTACAAGAAATCTTTGAACGTTGTTTTCAAGTACCTGACGAGACGAAAGAAACCGCTCACAGTTGGATGGTTTGTTGAGGGGTTAAAGTGATCACAGTTCGCTTGATACCTTCGCACGAGAAGGATGTCGATCCAACTTTCCCTCGAGCACTGTTTGTACTTGTGCTCGAATAGTATTGTGTGTGAAGTGGGAGCGGACTAGTTAAATAAATACTTTTTCTTCTTACATTGTTGAGAATTATGCCAGTTCACTACAATAATCCTATTATTCGAAGAAACACAGTCAGTGTGGATCAGTTACCCGAGAAACCGTCTATTGACCTTGTTCAACAAGAACGTTTGGCAGCAATGGGAAATTTCATCAATCAACATTCTTTCGTTCGAGTTAAATTACCATTTACGAAAAGTATTTCTTAAATTAGCTAATAGACATTGGCAGACCAATTATGAAGAGATAGTAAAGGAATGTTGAACTTTCATATGAACAATGTAGTGACTCCATTACAGAGGTAGCAACGATAAGTGTGGGTATAATCCCTTTGGAGAGAGCAGACTTTCAGGAGGAATAATTTTTTGCTCAATTCGCAACGGTTACTAGATCTGTCAAAATCAACCATGCCATAGCCAGTGTACAGTGCACGTAGGTTAGTTGTTTTTTCTGAAATAAAAAAAACTGCCACAATATACGATTATTACTTCGTACAGAGTGCAGATCTTTATTCTTGGCCAAATAGAAGTGTCTGCAGCAGTTGAGCAAACATCAAGAGTTCCCAGTGAACAGCACAGTCAAGTGTCGTCATTTCGGTACAATGAAAATGAATTTCCCCCCAGCGGGTGGTGCACCCAAATTGTTAGTAAGTGACAAAACTTCTGAGTTAGGCAGCAGCAAGTTATAGGTAACAATTCTGATGATAATTTGGACACCCCTGTAGTTACAGGTGACAGAAGTAAGGGTAGTGATAGAAGAAGAGATTATATTGAGTCGGATGGTGCGCATGCGCCGCTTCAGTCAGCACAGAATTCGCTAGACGAGAACTATGTGAATAAAGAAGCTAGCAACGATACATTAGTTATTGAGGATTGTAATAATATCATAAGTTGGATCTGTTGTGAAGAGAGCATAAGTGAACGTATGCAAATTGCAGGTGACACAGTTGAGGAAGATCAACAGTGTACTGTTTTGTCGGCTTTTATACCCGTAGAGCCAAAAAAAATAAATTAAGTTTGATCCGGACACAAGGGCCAGTGCTATTTGTCCTTCGTTGATCCCACCTGGTGGTAGTGCTTCATTAGTCAATGGTAGTTTCCCCCCGGTTTTTCAGCGTGTCAGTGATAATATAGCTAGTGGGCAGCCTAGTGAGCACTGGGAATCTTCAAGTTTGGAAAGTGTAGAATGTGTGCAATGTAGAAGACCTCCAACGTCCGATACACCTTTTTGCGAATTGCATCAAACAAGAAAAAGAAAGCAACAAGAAGCAGTTGTATCCAAGGTCTTAAGCGCGCAGTCAAAGCGCAAGTAGGGGATGATCTACAGCCAGGTTTCCAGTGCTTCGAATGATGAAAGTTAAATTAGTTCATACTATTGTTTATCTTCTTGCGGTAACACCTGAAAGCATATTTTGGTGACCTCTCAGGTAAGAAATAGTCATCCTTTTTTAGTATATGAAGCCCGGAACCAAGTATCCTGTTAGTTTCTTTGCTCTAATCATATACAGGGTGTTCCGTAATTCCTATGACAGCTAAGATAAGATAAAATTAATTTTATGGGCGGTAACAGCTCTATGGCTTACGCCCGTCCCGATACGGGGGAAGCCCCTGATCTTGGTCATATCAAAATTTAGCTGTTAATTAAAATAATATAAAAAGATAAAAGATGAAGATGTAGAAGGTCTTCACTATCAGCCAACTGGTGTAAATGGCCAGTATAACAAGAAAGCCTGTAAATGGCCCTTCACAAGGTAAAACAAAAAGACATTATAAAAGTTAACAGCTAAGGAGCATAATCATATAAAATAAACGGTAATCATAAAAGTCTCTGCGAAAACAAGTAAAATATTACCGTTTAAGTTTAGGTTTATACCTAAGTTTCCCTTTCCTGCCCACGAGATTAAAATCTATATCCATTAAGTGGTCCTGAATCATGTCTGAAGCCAAAGATGAACTTGGTTCATCGACAGTATGTGCAAACTCTTCCTGAGCTAACTGAGCAGACAGAACGTTCGTCAGAGTCTTTATGCTTGTAGTGAGAGGCGAAGTTCGAACTAACTTCGAGACTTTATACGGACTATATAGCCCGTGGAGTTCTAGAGCTCTGCACAGGTGTTTTTTGTCCCTGACTCTGCGTCGGCATATGGAGAGGAGCCTCCGATTCTTTGGGCGGCTTCGGAGGGTCGTCATGCACATCAGACACTGTTTGGGTTGATACATTAACTGTCTGGGTACCAACCGAGACAGTTTTAACTGCTAGTCTGGCTACAACATGTGAAAACGCACCAGAGGGAAGGGTGCGCTGAGAATCACGTAATCGACGTTTAGCATCACCAGCGGATATTTTCTCTAAGACCATCAGCTCTCGAATTCGTTTTTCCTCCTGAAATATAGGACAGTCCCGCGACCAGGCCGTGTGTTCACCCTTGCAATTGACACACTGAGGTTTCAGTGATGTGCAAGGATCCTCACCATGGCTACTGGTTCCGCAAATTGCACAAACAGCAGAGGTCGCCTTACACGACGTGCTGGTGTGTCCATAGTGCTGACATTTAAAACAGCGTAGCGGACTGGGTATATATGGACGGACAGGCAAGCAGTAGAAGGCTGCCTTCACGTCCTTAGGAAGCTGTGGCATGGCAAACGTCAAAATTAGCGAGCTCGTGGGTTGCAGCTCGCCACTCTTACGTGTTTTAATCCGCCTAACGTTGACTACACCTTGGCTGGCCAGTTCATTCTTAATCTCCTCTTCAGGGACATCCTGCAAGTCCCAACAAGATATTACGCCCTGGCAAAAGTTCAGTTGACGGTGTGGTTCAACTTGAACTGCGAATGGTCCTAGGGTTTTCAGCTTTAGGAGATTAGTAGACTGTTTATTATTGGATGTCTCTACGAGCAAGGTGCCGTTGCGAAGCTTTTTAACATGCTTAAGTTCACCTGCAACGTAAGTAAGTTGTTTTTGTATTACGAAAGGGGATAACCCCTTCAAACCACTTGGATTTTCTGTTTCACTCATTACTTTAATCACAAGATATCGTGTAATAGACGGTACGATACTTGTCTGTTCCTCTACTGCGATTTTATCTTCTTTGTCACTGCTTGATGCATTAGCTGTATGCGCCTTCTTACTAACATCAGTGACGTTCTCTTCGCTCTCTCTCTTCTGTCTCTTTCGTTCTTTCTGCGAAGGCGACTTACTAGGATGTGGTGGAGCCATGATGAATGAAAGCCGTAAATGCCCACACTTCTCCGTCTTCGTTCTGAGGAGCCAACGAGGCTGCCGGGTACTACCCTCATCACCCTTGTCAGCAAGCTGGAAATCGAGGCGAAGTCCAATGACTTGGCGTCGAAATCACTTGTACTCCCGACTGATGGATACTTGGGACACCCACTCCCCCGAGTGTTGGCGAGACCAAAGGTCCGAAGAGCTCCCCAATGGCGCACTTCCCAGTCTCAACGAGCTAGACCATCCAAGAATCTGCTGCTAAGAACTAGGCGCTATCCAATGGTTCCGCCCCCTTTCCCCTGGGCCCAGGGGCCATCGTCAATGCAAATACATCCTGTCACATCCTTGGTCATTGCGCGGAGGCGCAAGTCACAGCACAAGAGGAGATGAAATAATGAGTCATCAATGGATGAAAAATGGGGTGAATGTAAATCCTCTCGGCTGGTCCTCCTTTCAGGCAGCGTAGATGTTTAGCTGCGAGGGCTGATTGCAGCCAGCAAAAGCCAACTGGACGATGGGGTCGCCAATTCCCTACGCCGTTGTTGGCTGATTGCAACCAGCATAAGCCGGCCGGACGATGGGGTCGCCAATTCCCTACGCCGTATACGAGCAGCGATGGTCTGCTGCTCGGGCTATGTGATGGTGTCATCACGTTGCGGTCCGTAGACCTGCGATGAGGTCGCCAATCCCCTACGCAAGTGGGAAGTAAAAATTCTCAACAGAGAAGCACTGTGGCCCCTCTGTTGGACTTCCCATAGGCAGCAACGATGTTAGGAGCTGCCAGGGCTGATTGCAGCCAGTAGAACTGACTGGGCGATGGGAGCGCCACTTCCCGACGCCGGGTCCTATGACAGCGTTTGGGAGTTGAAAGTAGACATCAAAACAAACAAACAAAAAAAAAAAAAACTATATGGACACAAATCGCAAATCGGCGTCCTTTACGAGTTACGGGCGTGGGAAATTTGGTGGCACGGAACTTTGAGACGCTATAGCACAAAAACGAATGGCCGTGACACAGGCGGCGTGGATTTTCATAAAGGAAGTCATATGCGTTGTATCCAAACATATCAAAATCAAAACTCCAGAACAATTGCGCAAGGGATTCCCCAAAGGAAGTGTGGGATTCCCGCTTATTTTTGCAAATAAAGATCGATGAAAATGAGCTGGAAAGAAAAGAGTATGTAATATTAAAGTAGAATTCGTCTGTGCCACTTCGATAGTGCAAACAGAATCAAAGATATGGAGAATTGTG
>JAGDQP010017997.1:0-21729 GCA_022664845.1 Lepisma saccharinum | reverse complement strand
GTGGGGGCTCAAAATTTCGGTGTTGACCCAGCATCGTGAGGACAATTGGGGAGCTGCTGTGAATAAAAGACAGTGGCGATCACAGTGAGAGCTTCGGTTCTCCTCTCCCAACCCGTCTGGTCAGCGTGGGAGCAGTAGACCAACTCCTCCCTTCGGGGAGAGGCCTCATCCACTAGTGGATTGAATATGGCTGTGATTTATTATTATTTATATATATATATATACATATAAAAATAATAATGAAGTGCGGTATTTTTAATAATTCTGTGGTTTGAATCGTATGTAAGGTTGAAATTCACTTTTTAATCCTTACGTGATGATACGCTCTTCTGTTGTAAGCCAAAACCAAAGTGTTGGACCTAGAAGTTTAATAAGCTATTTGATTGGCTCATTTCATATTACACGCGAAATTTTAGAAGAGAACGTAGAAACCCAATTTCACATTTTAAGTTTACAGTTTTTTATTACAAATATGTTTATTTTTTGTAATACGTATGAAAACGAACACACAGAAAACAGAAATCCCGTTTATGTTTATAAAACAAAAATTGTTGTTTCGTAACATTCCCTACTTTGTGTATTTGTATCAAGTTATTTGATTTCTTCACAAATTGGTCAAAAGCAATTTATTACTCAATGGAAGTATAAATTTTACCTGCGAGTATGCTGAAGGATGAAAATGCAAAAGCCCTGCGTATCCACTATTGATCTGACTGCATTATATAGCTCCCATTGAATTGAATGTTACCTAAGACCTTTAGGCAACTTTGGATCAGACCGAATGGATGATGATGGGAGAATTGGTGGAACGAAGAAAGTGGAAAGGAACGAGAGAACCCTGAGAAAACCACGCACACGGTTTTGCTCACCACAAAGCCTACACGACACGATCCGGGATCGAATCGCGGACCCCACGGACTAGAGGTGAGCGCTGTACGGAATACAGCGACAGCGGCTCCGGTAAAACCCTCATACTTTATGGAATATAGTCATAGGGTGTTCCCAACTTGAGTTTTGAGGGCCATAGTATAGTTTTGAGGGCCGAAAACTCTAAGTGAAATGAACTAAATTTATCTTAGTAAACTGAAATCCTAGAAAATTTTGTTAGGAAGATGTTGACTGAAGAAAAGAGGCAATTGCGATTATAAAATCTGCATTGCTTAGGAAGAAACAGACGTCACTTTAGAAGGAAAGCTGATACGTAGAAACATTGTAAATTGTTTCTTTTTTGAACTTAATTACGGTGTATACTCCTGTGAAACCACTTCCTTCATCGTGTATTGACGAAAGTAACGTAGAACTTTCTTACTGATAACTTCCGTTTGTAAAATATACCGTAAGTAAGTAACGCCATATCTTCCTTTTCAAAAACTATTACACTTGTTATTAAATTATTGCTTTGTTATAATTACCTATTTTCCCTGGCTATCTTCAGTAGCGAACACCATATATGTGTGCATTTTACTTTAGTTTTTACTTGTTAAGATATATGAAAAGGAAAAAAAACTAACTTAGTAGCTTTTTCAGTGTCGGAAATCATTTAAATTTTTAAAAATCGTGATTTTTTTCAACCCTGGTACAACCAATTAAGATGTTTTCAGTCTGAAGATCAAATCGTCTTCTTGAAGAAGTAGGCTTACTGTTTTTCTTCTTTCTATTTTTTTTCAGTAAGACACCAGCATTTTCATGAAGTAGAAACAAATCACAACCATTGTCTAAAACAGTGATTCTTAACCGGTGTGTCGCGGCACACTACTGTGCCACGAGATTTGTTAGGTGTGCCGCGAAACTTCTGAGACTTTGTAATTTTGCTGTTAAAAGTAATTAAAATAATATCACTCAATATTTATTTATTTTGAACAAGAAAAAATATTCACTAGCTTAAACATATTTATTTAACAGCGAAATTATTGGTTTGTTTACGCCTTATAATAAAAGATACCTTACAATATAAGTGACCAAGTCTCCCGCATTGTTATTAAACTACTACGTTAGTGTGCCGCGAACAAAAAAGGTTGAGAACCACTGGTTTATAACGAGACGTGTATTCGTGTGTAATCTTTTCACCACAAGATCGACATTTCCCAGACTGCAATATTTTGCATTCGTTACCTAACCTATATTTAAGTCTTTCTCCGCCTTTTTTAAAATTTTTTGACACGTTCTCGTGACTAAACGCGGAAAAGAAAGCACGTAGAAAGACGTGGTCTTAAATGAGTGATGCAACATGATTGCATGTATAGAATCACCTCCCACAATGCATTTTGACCTTGAAATTTGTTGCGAAGTTTTTTTCCTTCATCAATTTTTTTCTAATGTGTATTCCCCCCCCCCCCTTCGTCAAATACACCTATCCCTCTTTGTCCAATGCTACAACAGACAATACACAAAGCATTTGTTTACTATTGGACATAACCACGAATTATTTGACGGAAAATTTCGTAAAAACTGAGTAATTTTGTACACGATGCACTACGTAATTATGAGTACATACTCTTGAAAGTCATGCTACTCCGAAGAAACTACAAATGGTGTCCAAAAATTTCCTACACATTTGATTTGATTTCTTAAGCATTATACCCAACCAAATTCACCGTCCGTTGCTTTCGATTCTTCGGTTGAGAAGCTTTTAATGCACACCGTGAGTTTAATCTTCTATCTATATAAATAAAAATGGATGTATGTATGTACTTATGTTTTTTCCTGTTCTATACAAATCTACATACGTGTATAGATTTTCACTAAATGCTGTATATTTTAATTCATCGGAAGTGACCGTGTGACCAACGAATTAAAAAAAAATAGTAATTGATAACAATAATAACATTATCGATAACAATGAAAATAATACATTGTTTACAAGTTTATTCTAAAAGGACAATCAAATAAATACGTAAATATTTTTATTCAACTTTAGATTAATTGATTGTTGTATTGTAAATGTTATGTATAAATTGTTGTTGTTCCTGTAGTAATAGTAGTAGTTGTTGTCAGGGATGTAATGCTAAAATTTTATGTGGGTATACGCTTCTCTCTTTATAACGAAACCATTCATTTATATACTATCCCATAGACCTACGAATTTCATAAATTTTAGGTGGGTATACGGTGACGTCTTATAATAATTTGAGGTGGGTATACTCGTATACCCACGTATACCCTCCCATTACATCCCTGGTTCTTGTGGACGACTAATGGAACATTATCCTATCATATACAATACCGTATTTCATGCAGAGAACAATTTTATGTTAGACAAGTTTGTAAGATGGTTTCCTTAATCGTTTTATTACAAGATATTTTGTAGATGTAGAAACGATTCACTTTAAATGTGTGTCATTATTGATTATGTCTAAATATAAGTATTTTATGCACACCCTGCATGATGTACATACACTTATAACCACAAGGAGATCTGTTTTTCCTTTGTATTATTTTTTGCTTCATTTTAACATAGTTCATTTGTTTGGCTTTCCTGATGAGAAAATAACCCGAGGGAAGGTCAAAACACGTTAGCATTGAAACGTTATTGAGTCACGTAGACGTATTATTATGATGCCGATGATATAAGCGTTTTAATTCTCAAGGTTTTGAACCATAAAAGTTTACAGACCATCCACCTTAACTTTCATAAGTTTTAGGATCCCCAAATAAGCACTGTTTATTAATTTTATATATGTCAGTAGATAAGTAGTAGACTGACTTTAGATTCATAGTTGGGAAGTTCCGCATTCGAAACCGGAAGTCAGTTTTTGTAAAAAAAAAAAAAAGTTATTTACATGGTTCTTCATGTCCTACATCACAGAAGGACACATTCTCCAGAAATAGTTTTTTTTATAGTTAAAAAGATGGTAAAAGACGTTAGTTTTTTTTAGGAATCTTGGAGGCATTGTGGGTAGATATTGAAAGTAGACATCATATTATTTAACCATCCCATTTCTAAAATATAAAGTAATTTTCCATGTAGTTTAAGTTTCTGTCTTTTTTCGTTCCCACGTTCCTTAACATTAGAATGGAATTCTACAATGAAGCATAAATGAACTGTTCAGTGTTTGGCTTCTTCTCATAATTAAATGAAACAGAAATTAAAATAAACTAGAATGATTATGAGTTGCATGGAGTTGATGATGAATAAATGAGACACCCGAAGACTAAGTAAGGTAGAGCTGCTTTTTGTCTAACGCATGCGAAATGACGTACAGTGTTTTCAGCTTCATTGCAGTGTTGCCAGAGTCCAAAAGGTATTGATGAAGTCAGTAATCTGGAGGTCCAGAAGCCAAGGGTTGCAAGTGATATGGAAGAATTAAAGAACGTTCGATGTAATCTTTTATATATAACCCGAAATACGGTAGCACAAAATGGTCATATTTTGTACAAAAAAAACAACAAAAAAACAATGTGTCCATGCATAAAATATATGACAGTATATAAGAGATTACTTCTTTTTTTATTTGTTCACGTCACTTGTATTTCTGGAGGCGGCGACATATACATTCTCCAGATTACTGACTTCATCAATACGTTTCTGCAGTGGAAGAGACCAGTGTTATCCGCACAAGCTTCTAATGACAGCATTGCGCAATCCATTTCTTTTTTCTGAAGAAATAACATATCAATAATGATACCGTATACACATGAAATCAATTGTGAGTATTAACACTGTACGAAATTAAAAAAAAAAAAAAACTGATATCAGATATTTTTACATAAACACTTGCTTCTCTTGACTCATAAAATTCCTGAATGCTTTACAAATCACTACATTTTCAAGACAAATGAGTACGTTTCGTATTTAGCACTGAAATACGTCATCAACAAAAGATGAAAACTATTTTTATACAAACAAGTGAAACAATTCCCCAGTATTTCAATTCACGACACGTCATTTCTCCAGTAATGAATGAAAATATTGGATTGGTGCGAATGAAATGACCATTTTAACGCCTGGTGGGATACGCAGCTCGGCAACACAACACAGGGATCGATTGAGGTCACGCGTCTAACGTCACAAACTCTGTATATGTCCATCAAACAGGCAGGGGTACCCCGACAGTCAGGAGGCACGGTCGTATGAAAGGGCACCATGGAGAACACACAATTGTGAGTGATTTTGCTTTATGCATTCAAACTGTGACATTCTGCACAGCAAGCCGTAAAAACATTAACAGTGTTTTGCGATCAGTAAGGTGAAGAAGTTGGACACATGTGTGCTACATGAATTGACACCAGCCAACAAGAATCGCCGTCTGCAGGTGTGCAGTTCTCTGCGTGTAAGAAATAAGCGGGAAGGTTTCCTGCATTGGTTATCACTTCACATGAAAAATTGATCTGCTATGACAATTGTAAACGATCAGGGCAATGATTGTGATCAACGTCCACGATGGTGTCCTAAACCACCTCTCCACCCACGGAAGATGTTGTTGCTGCTGTGGTGGGAGTGATCCATCATGTCTTTCTCAGGTGAGGTGAAACCATCACTGCAGGTCGTTACAGTGATGAACTCATGAAATGAACCGCAAGCATGCAGCAATAGTCAGTAGACATGGTGTCCTCATGTTGCATGACAATGCCCGTCCACACGTCACGCAAAGAACGGTGCACACTCTCCATGAATGGCAGTATAAAATCCTTCCTCATCCGTCGTATTCCCCCGATCTCTCTCCCACTGATTACCACCGCTTCCGGTATCTCGATCATTCCTTGGCAGGGAAGATCTTCCCTGATGATCGGTCGGTAAAACATTCAGTTGAGGATTTCTTCGCATCGCAACCTCCAGACTTCTTTCGCCACGGACGGAATCCAAGCGTTGGGTTAGCGATGGCAACTGTGTGTAGCTGAAGACAGCAACTACTTTGATTAATCTGGTAATGTAGTTTTTATGATTTTGGCCTTTGGACATGACGCGCATGGAGCGGACATTTCATTCACAGCAACTCAACAGATTTGAGATACTTTCTCATTGTCTATACGGTACCAGAGGACATAGGTAACATAACTTGATAAGTAGCAATTTGATTACTCTACGAAAGTAAACAATCTGTATAAAAAGAGTTTCCATCTTTTGCTGACGATGTATTTATTTATAAGCAAGAAACGTACCAAGTTTGCGTGAAAAAAAATACGGATTCAGATATTTTATTAACAAATATGTTAGAACAGATCCTAATGTATGTGTTGTCCTTCTTAGCTTCTCTGCACATATTTCTAATTTAATTTATTTATCATATCGACGACAGAAGTTTCTACATAAACATCTTATCATTATTTTCATATCCGTATCGGACGTCATTAATCACTGATATCATTAATGTGATATTTGTTAACGCTTTTATCTGAAAAAATAAATGAAATTCATTATAATATTCTTACTGTTGTGTCACGTCATTTCACAATGTAGCTGATAACGCTCGACCCAGCCTAAATATTATTCTTTCTTCTTTTTAGCTGTCAATTTAATGAATCTATATATCACGTGACTTATTAGTAATATTAAAAAAAATCTTCATTAACAGCAATGTAGAAACGGAAGTGCTATCTTCTCTCCACGAAAAGACATATAACGCGGTGAGCATAAAGTATATCCCTGATAAAGGAAAATAACTTAAAACCTACATAATTTTCAATTTATTTACGGCTTTTAGGTATCTATGGCGCAAGCTGAACTACCTAGAGCTATTGTCGTAAGCAAGGACAATTCTTGGTATTTTTTTGTACTGTAAGGGCTCATTTTCAAGCGCGCTTGCGATTAGGTTGAGTAGCCAATTGAAACATGTAGTGTTTCGTGGTGTAGTTTTATTACGTGTTGTAACACGTGTTTCAATTGGTTATTCACCCAAATCGCAAAGTAAGCACGTAACGCAAACGGGCTTGAAAATGAGCCCTAACGTTGCAAAATCTGTGGACAATCTTGTTAGCGCTGCAATCGCTAGTATCAAAATGATGTTGATGAAGAAGAAACCTCACAAGGGAAATTCGAGTATCCTTAAAGGTTTCATCAGCAAATACTGTAAAAACTTATAAGAAGGGCGGTGACCGACCGTGGACAACTTTCAACTTAGGAACTACTAGGGCTAAGAAGGTGGTTGAGGTGTCGTTGGAAAGGTCTCAGCGAGACGAGTTAAACACATACATACATATTGCAGGGGCGGTTGTGAAGATGGAGGCAGTTTATAACTTAGGAACTGATAGGGTTAGAAAGGTGGTTGAGGTGTCGTTGAATAGGTCTCAAATAGGATGCTTGCTGCTGAAGCCAGGCGGTAGCACATGTGCCCAGTCCCCGGACTGGGCTCTGACTTATTTGTTTACTGTTAACAATGCAATGAAAAGACCATTATGTACTTAATATATGTACAAAATGTTAACACATTCTGACAAGCATTTAGGAAGTTATGGAGAACAAAATTTGGACATTACATCCATGAAAATGGTGCTGAAACCGGACAAAAATCAATGAAAGAAGACAGATTAATTCATTGGACAAAAGACAGAAACAGAAATCAGTTTGTGTGTTATAAAAGGGTTTAAAACATAAATAATCGTGGCACCAATGAACGATGATGGTGAGTGACACTTTAGGACATTAATGCACAAGTTGGACTATTTTGAAAACTTCGCTCTCACATTTGATATTTAACAGTACATTGTACTATAACACTTTCTTGACACTGATATACAATTTCGTAACCCCCACGCTAATACATAACGAATTCTTACCATGAATTTTAGAGGTCCGTAACATACATACCCAGTTTCCAACGTTCTGACGTAAGGCGTTGAATCGAACGCTTACCTCCAGAATGCAGTGTATGGCGCATGATACGGAGTTTTATGACATTCCAAGCGACTGCTTCAAATATCACTATAAAGGCAGATTTTCATGAACGCTTGCGATTAGGGTGAGTAGTCAATTGAAACACGTGTTTTATTACGTGTGTTTCAATTGGCTATTCACCCAAATCGCAAGCTTTCAAGGAAAGCAGCCCCAACAAATCAAAACTGACTCACAATTCTTGCGCAATTAATTAATCTCTCATTAAATTTTGTTCCGTTTCAGGACGTTTTTCTTTCTGGATGTCCAAATTTTTATTGCCCATAAGTTTCTAATTACTTGTCACGGTGTGATAATATTTTGTACACGAATTAACTATAAACCGGTCTTCTCATTGCGCTGTTATCATTTCATACTTTTCTTAAACAATTCGTAATAAAATGTAAAACATAATTTTGTTTATGCATGACTAAAAAGAAAAGCAAGGAAAGCGCTCTCATATACAGTCACGTTATAAATTCTTGAATTGGCGCGTCTCATGCTTTTCTTTTTAATCATGCATAAACATTATTATTTTTTACATTTTATTACGAATTGTTAAAGAAATTTATGCTCTTAAAAAGCTCTTTCTTATTATTTTTTCCGAGTTATTTCGGTGTTCGGATAAATTTTCTCAAGCTAATGTTTTGGGACCCAAATCCTAAAGTGTTCTGCAACCAGTCAAAACGCCACATCGTTGCAGGTTAGTATATATTTTAGGATAAGTCCATATTAAAAATATGCTTTTATTTTAAAATACGTATATAAATATATGAAATTAACAATGGAATATTGTATTGTCACCCCGACTTAATGTCGCTGTACAAAATTTCATCATTGTATGACGTCGGGAAATGAGTTAAGTGGAAGATTTGAGGACACAATGAACCATTGTGAAATAAAAAAGTATGTAAAAAAATGTTAATTAAGGATATGCAAACCTTTTGTGTCAGTGAGAATCAGGTGATCACAAGACCAAGGATGATCTTCAAACGTTCTGATGCATAGGGAATATTACAAACCATTTTAAACTATAAAACTCAGTATCCCACATAGCAAAATGTCGTCCCAGGAATATCTGACGGATCTCCTGGCAGGATATCGGGACGTCCTGTTTAAGTCCCGTTTACATCCATTGGACGTATAGTTATAATTAATCCCTCGTATAACTATACGAAGGCATATCCTTCGTATAGTTATAATTAATTAAATAATAATAATAGTAAGGTCGGTTTAATTTATAGAAATTCCAGGTAGGTAATCCCGAACGGCTTTCCGGGGGACATCCAGGGGACCTCCATACGGGATGAACTGTTTGTATTGCCCACAGAGTTATCCCACGGACGTCCTTAGGACATCGCTATGGGAGCTTGAGAAATCTGACGTTAATGGGATCTAAATGGGACGTCCCAGGGATGTACTCTGCTATGTGGGGTGTTTTATGATTTCACAAAAAAATAGACATTAACAGTTAGACAATAAAGGAATGGATGCAGAAGTCAGTGACGGATTCTGTGCTTCGAAATTACATGAACACTTTCTAGCCATCCCTGTTTATTAACCATTATCCAGGATATGCAGCCTTACAGTTAGCTGAATCACCTAGGACACTTACCAATCGTGTAATAATAGCACATTTTCAATCTTAGCAGCCAATGAGCATACATAGTTCCAGGATTAGACATAAATATTTCGTGCCTTGTTTGACCGTGTCACTCCAAGTTTCTCTAGGTTAATGTTTATGACATTCGAGTATTGAGAATCATAGTGGTGTAAGTTACGTCTGTCTGAAAACTGGAGAAAACAAAGAACATGTGAAGTATCTTGTGATTAAGCCCACTTATCTCGATATTTTCCTTTGAAATTCGATAATGTAAGAAATAAACGAACTGTGTACGTCATTTCGGTTCAAAACTGTGAATCTTTTATAAGTTATGGTAATTTTAACATTGGTTATATCTGTAATCACTACTATCGACTTACACGGTTGTTACACCACTATGAATCTTAGCCCTCTTCATTTAGTAAATACATGACCAAGTCCACTGTAGGGAAGCATCGTTTGAAGAACCGCCGCTGGTAGAGATGTACTGAAGAGGTAAATAAAAAAAGGGAGGATTGAGCTAAAATTTGCTAGTTTGATTGATTGAAAGTTCGAAATCAGGGACATACTTTATGCTCACGTAGTACAGTACTGAACAGTGCAGAGAGGTCTTTTCATTCTTATTGACATCGCCCTTTTCCTTCTTATATTGCAGTATCATTTCGCCACCTAACATCTTTCAGAAGAAAAGAATTTTCATGCTCTCCTTGCTTCAAACAGAAGAACAATTCTTTTATTGCATTTCTGGACACTCAAAGGAAAAGATATTGGGTGACAGGGTCAAGCAATAGGTGCCTGTCTAGTCCATAAAGATAAGTTAAATAAAAACTAAATATTATGTTCCCGGAATACATTTCTCCGTGACTGTACAAGCGGCTGTGAGCTGAGCTCATCTTAAGTTTGAGTCATCACATCTTCCAGGGGAAAGGATTGGGAACAGAGACCAGAGTTTTATTTTGAACACTATTACGACATTCGCCTTTCAGAACTAAGAAAACCTGTTAGAATTCGAACCTACGCCATCTTTCCGAAGAAACTGAATCCACCACTAGATTGCTGGAGGTATTTATTGTATGTGGTGTAACACAATTTTGGAAAAGTCCCGGTACCCAAAATGGTTATGCTACTGTCATATTTTGGACTCATAATTTGCAGACTAAAGGTACATCTTGAATGATCTTGTAAAACGATTTTCTTTTCAAAATTTTCATTACGTACATACATCCTTTTTTCAGAGACAAAAAGAAGTCTCAATGTTGACGTTTCGAATAAAGGCATAATCATCTTCTAAACTTGACGTTTGTTCATTTCAGAACTTGACGTTTGTTCATCTCAGAACTTGAAGTTTGTTCATCTAAGAACTTGACGTTTGTTCATCTCAGAACTTGATGTTTGTTTATCTCAGAACTTGATGTTCGCTTATCTCAGAACTTGATGTTTGTTTATCTCAGAACTTGATGTTCGCTTATCTCAGAACTTGACGTTTGTTTATCTCAGAACTTGACGTTTGTTTATCTCAGAACTTGACGTTTGTTCATCTCAGAACTTGACGTTTGTTCATCTTCAGTACTTAATAATAAAGAAGTAGCTATTGTCTCATTTGTTGTTGCGCAGGTTTATAATTGTTGGTCATTTTTGAACAATGAAGTTTAAAAACAGAAACAACATTTTTATTTAAATTACCTCTATTCGTATTGAAGAGTAGGATTTTTAGTTATGATAAAACAAGATCATTTTTTAATTTTAGTTTCTTTCAAAAAGTGAAAGATAGTGGAAGGAGTATTCTAGAGAGAGAGAGTTTGATATAGACATTTGAAGAACATTACTTTTAGCACAATTAAAATAACTTTATATCTCATTCATGGAAAACAGATCGACTTTCCCAACGTCATCCCTGATCTTAAAGTAAAGTACTATCACGATATTAACCTGATCTGGCTGAAAGAGCCCAGAGAAAATCCCAGTTGGAAGTAGTCAAGGGTTTCCTGGCATGTTTCAGTTTCCAGATAGTCAGGTATGTGTGAAGCAGAGTCATCAGCTACCCGCAATACCAGTTATACAAATGCGGAGTTGAGTATCATCGAAATTCTTTCGTAATCCATGGAAGTGAATCGAATAAATGATTGTACAGCAGAAAAAGCCTTAAGGATATCGGAAGTCTTCGTGCAAAAGGGAGTAAGCGACAACTTGGAACGAAACAGATTTTGACCATTGTTGTATCCTGCATCAACTGGCAAAAGGTTATAAATGACAAAAAATTTCTAACAGTGGTAAATGAAGGAAATTCCTTTTGGGATGTGAACCGCACACAATTGCTTGACTGACAAAAGGGACTGCGCGCCATAGTGTTTTAGGTTCACGTGGCGTTTGCCGCTTTTACCATGTTACAAAGTTATGATCATTTCGTCCCAAAACTTGTTGCTGACAGGATAACTAAATCTTTTGTAAGAGCCAAAAGGGACTAAGCGACATTTATTTTACTTAATACGTTAAATTACACAGTTTTATTTTAATTTTAAGTGGATAAAAAAAGGAAATAAACATTGTATGCAGATTTTAAAAAAAAGCCTCGTATGTCTTCTGAAAAATTTCAAACTTGTCGCTTAATCCCTTTTCGCAATGAATCTTTTTATGTCTCCTGACAAAAATCAAAATTGTCGCTTACCTCTTTACACGGAGCCCTCGATGTCATATCATAGGTTTCCGTCAGTAGTTTGAAATCAAACATTTTTCCACGTAACGTGGTGGATCTTTCCAAAAATGGAATTATTCTGCTTACAAACAAGACCAAACACAATGCTATTGTTGTATTATTATTATTATTCATTAGTGTTCTGCCGAACGTGGCAGGTCCTTTAAGGGAATCTAAGCCCTTTCCATTCAAGCCGATCTTGTGTTTTCCTTTTATATAAATATACTATTTAGTTTCCACAATACTGTTACAGAATCCAATTCGTCTCACTATCTTTCCTAATCATACCTTCAACTGTATCTTTTAGTACCAATCTCTACGCAAACAATGTCTTAATCAGTTTCTTAACATAACTCAGATTATTCACAAGAATTCTTGATCCTTGAAAGTGTAAAGAAATCTTCTAAAGTGAATGAAGCCATTTACATAACCTTGAATAATTGTGGAACTACCAATGATACAAAATATTTCAACTTTTGGTCAGTATTAAACTGACTACGGAGAATTGTTAAGGATTGTTTAGGTACAGGATGTTTCCGTTAGGTAATGCTTTGTAATCAAGGGGCCCTGGGTTCGATCCCGGTGGAGACACGAATCTAGTGGTTCAGATCCTCTTAATATTGTATCTCTTGTCTGTAGAAAACCCACATCATATCCCATCTGATGGAAGGCAAGGCAACGGTAAACTACAGGTAGTTCACCCTGTCTAGGTGCTTCGGATCTCAGTCATCATATCATCTGCATATATTAGTTGGATATTTTCCTCATTTTCGTATAATAATGAAATTCATTATCTCGGTAGTTCAACTGCGTGCTACGGTTCTTGGGGTGTATTTATCGATACTGGAGCTCTTGATAACTTTCTGAAGCTAGCTAGACACAAGAGCGAACAGCTAATCATGTTTCTCCGTTTCTCAGTTCAATCGAAAATGGACCAAACTTTTTCTAGGTTGTTGTCGCTGTGTGGTCCGTCTTTTAAAATCAAATACTTAATTTTTGAGCTGTGCACATACACATAAAATAAAAATGTTCATGAGTAACTCAAGAATTAAGACACAAATAAGGAACAACGGGCTACAGGGATAACAAACTTATATAAAATGATCTAGGACTGAAAATTTCGTCCCCTTTGGATTCCACTTAGTAGTGGTGAAACGAGGTTAACTGTTCACTCTAGTGTCTGGCTTCAGATACCAATTCAATTTGTTATCCAATCGATCACTCCAGTTAGTTACGGTATAGCTCACTGGCTAAGTTATTTCATATCACTACTGAATATGTATCTTACAATTGCGTTTTTCATTCCAATAGAGAAAAGTATTTTAATAGCTCATTAACTACAACGGAATGTGATATTGGCATATGAAGATTATACGGAAAGAACGTGGTATGTCCATATTTTTATTTTTACCAAATTGAGATGATAGTGCTATCTGTTTGCTCTTTGGAGGACCTTTATGATAAATTACTATGCATAGACCATCAATTACAGGCAAAGCTCTATTTGATGTGTACGTTAACGTCATATTGATTATGCACTTTTAAAATCCTCCTCTGTAAAATCAATAACATGGACAAAGTACGTTCTTTCCCTGTAAGTGTGGTCTTCCTGTTTTAATTTTTAAAATTAATTTCTCTAAATACTGTTTTCCTTAATGAATGACTATAAACTAATCCCCTGCATTTAATTGATTTTAAGGTCTTTAGGCAACTACGGCTCAGGTCGTATGGATGATGATGGGATGAATTGGTGGAATGAAGAAAGTGGGAGGAAACGGAAAACTCTCCACCACAAAGCCCACATGGCATGAGCAGGGATCGATCCGATGACCCCTAGCACCAAAGGTGAGCGCTCTACCAACTGAGCCACCGCGGCCTCTAGTCCCCTGCAATTCGGATTTATTTTTTTGGCTTTAGGCATCTAAGGCTCAGGCCATATTCGCTTCCAAATTGTTCAATGTGGTCTAACTAATCTATCTTAAATTTCATATTAATATGAAGCACGAGGCTGTCTGCTATATTTCATTAGATAAAAAAAAAATGGAACAAGTAAATGCCTCGAATCCTTACAAGGAAAATAATGACTGATTTTTCTATTTAATTTTCATAAACGGGCCAAATATGACGCAGTTATGGTCTAATCCCGTTACATATTGGAGGGATGCCGTCTCTTGGTCCCAGAGCCTTAAAAGGTAGCGGCTACAGCTTTTGTCTACGTATTCACCTGGTCAAACTAAATGAAATTCTGGAGAAACTCTGTCAGTATGCCCGTCAGCAGGACTTGAAACTGCGCGACTCCCCTAGTTTTCAATCGACCGCTAAGCTTCTAGCCAGCGCTAATTTGAGGCTGTCATATTTTACGTACGGCACGCAAAATATGACTTGTCCTCCACTTAGCACTGGCGAGAAGCTTATCCGTCGATTGTAAAACTGGGGGGTTAGCGTTGATTTGAAGTCAGCGACGGTAAGCGCTCGATCACAAGTAATGGATTTTTGCGTACGTTATTGTATATCGTCGGCCCCATCAGAAAGTGTCGAGTATCTTATTTTTTTCACTTTTCAGAAGAGCATTAAAAAAAAAAGTACCTCCATATACTTATTAATGTTCTTGTAACCTATTTTTGTTAACTTTTGAACGGCTTATCATTGAGATACGTTGATTTGAGACAAGAAAATATACACAAATTGCCATATTCTGACGGTCCTAACTTAAAACTGCAAAATTTTGAGATACGACACTTTGTGATGGGGCCGACGATATGTTTGACAATGATACCAAATTACACACTATTCTATTACCAGTGTTGCCAAAAGTGAATTACCTCCCGATTTTTCAACTGCTATGTAGACAAGTGATCTTTTGGTCGATTGTCGTTGAAGTTCAGATCCCACAATATTTAAACAGTTGAGTGAAAAAAAAAAAAAAATTACTGCAGTTTTCAGGAAAACGAAAGAACACAAGTAAATACAGTAAAACCATAAATTGAACTTAACAAAATCAGACGAGCTAGGCCTCAGCACGTCTATACAAAATACATAATATGGCAATTATTTATTAGGGATTATAATTTTTGGACTTTCCCAAAAAGTCCTTCCATTAAACGTAATTTAAAACATGTTTCCACACTTATGTTTATTTCCGGGGTAATATTTGATCCATTTCTAGTTAAAAGCTACTATACTTGGGCTAGCGAAAGTCGATATCTGACATTTTGTTGTGTAAGATTAATCCTACTATCAAGCTATTGACATTTGATTTACTCTGGCTGTCTCGTTCGAATAAAGTGCAGGATGCGTTGTCTCAGATACAGAAACGGAAGATATTTAAACTTTGCAAAGTTAAAGGGTCGATTAATTACGCTTCCCAAATGTGAGTCAATAATTCGCTGCTTTCCTACTACCCTTCTTACCTTTGTCGCAGACGAAACTATCAGTGATCAACTCTGCCGGCTCCAGTATAAGATATCGAGCCGAAGTAGCTCAGTGGTAGAGTGTTGGCATAGTATTCGAGAGGTCGTGAGTACGATTCCAGCGGCCGACCATCCTGTTCGAGGATTTTCCAGGGTTACCTCAGTCACACCAGGCAAACGCCGGGATGGCACATTCAACTTACGCCCTGGCCGACACCTTCACGAATCCTTTCCCCTCCCCTATCCCGGTCTGAGCCTTAGATGCCTAAAGGCCATAAAATAAAATTCAACTAAAAAAAATATTCCAGTATGGAATCTGGTCAGAAGTTTTCAAGTTCACAGAACGCTTGTTAATCAAACACGGACAGTGAAATTCAATCGAACGAAAACAGGTACTAAATCAACAATAATAATAATAATAATAATAATAGTCCAACGGAAGTGGCATAGTCCTATCAAGGACCACAGGGGCTTTTGGTTCTTAAAGCAGCAGCATATAGCCATTTCAAGAAAGACGTATCACACACTCAGAACCTTGCTATTGAAACTGAGAATAAACTTCCTAACAGGAAAAAAAAAAGGTGCAAAACAAAATCAGTACCATTGTAAACAATAAAAGAATAAGTTGTTAAAACCAAACTATAAAGAAAATCGCTAAAATTCTGTATTACTACCGTACAGGAAAGATTTAGCAGTTTTGTGACTTGAAAGTAAATAGAATTAGCTACAAGAGAGTATTCAGAAATGACACGATTTAGCTTAAAGTGTTGACTTGGCAACACAATGACGTTCTCCTTCGTAACTAGAATCAACAGAGTGCCTTTGTGTTACAATTATGTCCTATTAACATGCAGAAAGCAATGAACATCCTGTTTCTGCATGACGTAAATGTCCTTGCTGGTTTTATCTAGTAGCATAGCTTATAAACAAACAAAAATACAGTACTAAATGAAAGGCAGCAGCGGCCTTGTAACTACAGGCTTTTATTAAACAAAGGAAATTTAACTTTTTTTTATTGGCTTTTGATTGCATTAGGTATCATGCTTCAGGCCGGGATATCACGTAAAGCCTAATTTGATTGTACCATCCCGCTATTAGCCGGTATAACTGAGGAATACCTAAAAAAAACTTAAGGTTCACTGGATTAGAATCCAGGACCTTCTAAAATTGAAGCCAAAACGCTGCCAATTGTACCACTGCCGCTCGGTAAAGTGTTTTGAAATTAAATCTAGCGTAGTATATAACCAAATAGCTAAAAACTGAACCAGAAAACACAAATTTGACCAATACGAGAATCTAAACAACTATGGAACAGTGCTTGTAAATTACGTTACTTGAGGTGAAAAGTTTGACATGATTCAGATTATGACACCACAGACTTTTGTTATCAAATAGGTTATCCTAGCGGAAGCATATTCGCCTGGTAATCCGAATGTTCAAGCATCAAATCTACGGGTGATTCATCGAAATTGATGCTTTCTCCCAATCACTCCTGGCAAATGTACACAGATGATAGTTCTAAATTCAATTAAGCCTTAAAAGCTTATTCTCCTAGTAACAAGAAAATGGTCCTAAAAGAACATCTATTTAAATGAATTTATTTTCTTTTATAACCCTAACGCAATTATTACAAATCTAATAAAATCTAAAATTATCTCAATTATTTATTATCATATTTAAAATAATATATTTTAAAAAATTTCGTACTTAACATATTTGTTGAAATCGCCATTTTAAATGATTTGCACCTATTTTTGAAATTTTGAATTGAGTTTATTTTTAAGGCCTTTAGGTAACTTTGGCACAAGCCGATTTTTTTAAAAAAATGTATTTAAATGACAAAAAATGTTTCCTTACAAGATATTACATTTTTATTTCAAAATATAATTTCATGCAATTTTAAATTATTTTCCAATATTCTTGTACTGCTTGTGTCAGCTATTCGTGTTTTTTTTTAAAGCTTGACAGGAAAATTAAAAACGCAGCAAGACTGGTAAGCTTGTTTAAAATCATTAATGAATTAAAATCATAATTGATTATCAATAATAGATATAGACAATAATAAAAACAATTTTTTAAAGACGTACTTATCTTAAACAATTCGTACTACAAAGTAAAAAAAAATGTTTATGCATGACTAAAAAGAAAGCAAGGGGTGCACTCTCATATACACCCCACTTGTAGTGCAGGTGCAAGGTGTAGTCACTTAATAAACTCTTGAATTGACGTGCCCCATGCTTTCCCCTTTAGTCATGCATAAACAAAATTATTATTATTATTATTTTTTTTTTACTTTTTAGTATGAATTGTTTAAGAAAAAGTATGTCTTTATTTATTTATTTATTTTTTTAGATATTTCGGTGTTCGAATACTTTTCTCAAGCTAATGTTTTGTGACCAAAATCCTAAAAATGTTCTGCAACAAGTCAAACCTGAGATCGTTGAAGCCTAGTATTTATTTTAGAATAAAGAAATCCATATTAAAAGAAAAAAAAATATCGTATACTTTTAAAATATATAGAAATATGAAAGTAACAATGGAATATTGTATTGTCACACTCACATCGCTGTACAATATTTCATCATTCTTTGACGTCGGGAAATGAGTTAAATTAACGCTGGAAATTTTGAGGACACCACGAAGCATTGTGAATTAAAGAAAAGAATGTAAACATTTCCCCAGTAGCAAGAAAATATTGTATAAAGTTTTATTTTTTTTAATAATATTCAAAACAAGAAATATTTATTTCCTTTTAGTTCAATAATATCAATAGTTAGTTTTTAACGACAATTTAAAATGTTTAAATATGCTAAAACTCCACGGACACTCAAATACTCTTCAGACATTCTTATTAAAAGGGAATTTTGTCATACTCAATTTCCATATATTTTATAATTACCGGCATTTAAAATCGTCTTAAAAATATTTTGAAAATATCAACTTAGAGGGAATTATTTCAAAGTGATTTTCTGTTATTATTCAATATCTTTCTTGCTACTTTGATAACATGCAATTACGCAGGTTATCCTTAACTAAAATATAAAAGATTTTTTACCTGTAAATATTACAGATAGTTATATGTGATTCCTTTCGTGTTTTTACTTTATGGTAGGCCAAAACAATTTTCTGTCATCTTCAAGATTACAACAGTCCTCAGGGGCCAGTTGGTGACATCAACGACTTCGGATCGGCAATTAGGAGGCACGAGATGGTACAGACCTGCTGCCGGCCATCCTGACTGAGGTGTTCCACGGTTTTTCTGTTTTACCAAATGAAAGCCGGGATGGTATCACAGCTAAGGTCTTCTTCCCGTTTATATCCCCGAAAGTGATATCTGAGAGACGTCATTAACTCAGACGTGATAGGCTTATGGCAAAGTCTTCAGTTCAGAAAATTAAAAAAAAAAAACTTAATCGCTTTCCATCCTGACTAGACTACAATGATAATTAACGTACGAAATATTATATAAATGACTCCAAAATTCATAAATTTACAAATTGCAGATCTTGCTCTGAAACTTGGGCGTCTAATAATGAAAAACTTTCAAGCACTACATTTTTTTTCTATCAGATTGCTTAAAAAAGAGAACTTCACGCATCCTAATTAACATAAAAAATAACTGAAAATGCATCTTTACAGTATTCAGTCGCCATGAGCATTTATTGTCAGGAACTTCTACAATATAATGTACTGGTTATTTAATTTTTACTTCAATTTTGGGAATATTAAAAGTAATGTGTACACATTTTTTTTTTTAACGGAAACACCTCCGTTTTTAAAATACAAACGTTGCCAGAATAATCGAAAAGACACAAAAAAAAAGTACTGCTGAAATTTCAGGAAAAAAGCGGGTGCGTATAACAACTTGCAATTGTACAAAAAAAAAAAAAACTTCTTTTCACCAGACACCACACTGAGTTCTCAGCAAGATGCACTGTTTTTTTTTTCTTTTAAAGAATGCTCAACACATGCACTTGTCTCTGTCAAGTACTAATTGCAATAAAGCGAAAATAATTATAATAATAATAAAAAAAGAACATAGCGCCAGTCCAATACTTCAACCACAAATCATAGTCCCTTGCAACACAATAGCACTTCAAAATCCAGGGTAGGAAAACGTCCATAACCCCCCAACAGAGAAAACGAGAGAACTGTCCCTGCGGAAAAATATCAACATATTAACTTTTCGCTTTCTTTTCGCTTTTCTTATTGATTTCAGTGTTCTGCAATTTTGTCAATATTTTTCGAGAGTGTCCACTGGGATCAAAATGGTTCGTATGTTCGGAAGCTTCTTTCTTCGATCTTTGTTTACCACTATGTCCTGAATGAATATGCTTGTCTACGTCGAAATTATAATGCTCGTATTCGTCGAAGTGACTTTCCGACATCTTTGCAAACACTTATATGAAAGATTAAATCACCAGAGTAAAGCAACTTAACGCTTTAATTTCTTTAAAAACACAAACAACACAATCTTTTATCACTTGCTGTTCACAACACTTGTTTCTGATGTAGCCAGAGAAACGCTCAAGAACACAAAACACACCGACACGTAACCAGCTGCTGGTTTTATTAATACCGTTATGGCGACTTTGTTGAGAGACATGCGCAGTGCGTCCCAACTTTCACTTTCACGCACATTAAACTCTGGCTGGGCGGAGTTAATTTGCTCCTATCTTGTTGCCATGTCCGTATATTCTAGAAATGGGGGGAAAATAACATATCTGCTACTTTATAACAGTTACTTTGGTTAAATTAGTATAACTGTTACGGCCGACGAAATGTAACAGTTATTTATAGCAGATTAAATGTAACAGCCGAAGTTGTCTTGACCCCAATTCCCAAGTCAATATAGTCTTATTTTCTCCACCGATAACAAAAAAGAGCTAAGGCTGCTCAAGGATACATAAATACCCTTCATTGTAGTAACCCCAAAACCAGCAGCGTAACTAAGAGCATGCGGGCCTCCCCGCAACAAACCAGAATGATCACCGCAAAGTTACTGAATTTCTGAACTAAGCTTCGTAAGTTGCCCCCTTCAATCGAAGGCCCCCCCCCCACGCATTGCGGGCCCTGCCTGCCCGTTAATTACGCTAGTGCCCAAAACAGAACTCGCAAGGACCCTCGAAGTGCTCTTATAGTGCTTTAAAAGAATATAAATGTAAAAGCAAGGTGCTTTCATTACATGGACCCACTTTACGTGGTCCCTTCTTATGATTTGTGAGGGACTTAGGTCCGCTGAGATTATAACTTTAGCACTCACTGACTTTATGTTGGGTATAACAAGTCTCGTGTGCTAAAATTGCTTATTTTAGAAAAGCTGCAGCAGCAAGACCCTATCGCTACCAGTAGTAGCAAAAGTGGCTTAAATGGTCTTCTTTATTGGGTAACTTTATGTTTCCAAGACAAAACGGACGGTGGAGGACCTACCCACGAATTCTCGGGTTCAGGCCCGAGCCAGTACTCTCCTGGTTCAGATCAAGTTCTAACCAGAGACGAAGTCCATCACTGTAGCTCGTATACCAGTTGTTTTACATGTATAAGCCAAAAACTATTTTTAAATTTATCTAAACTTATATACCACGTAACATTGCACACATCACAGGCTTTCAAACTATTATTTTTAACTGTTATGTTGATATAACAGTTACTGTTAAAACAGTTACCAAAAAATAACAGTTTTAGTCCGTACGTAAATGTAGCTTTTATGAGTTTCAAGGATAACAAGTTCTGTTTTTACTGTGTGTTTAAAAAAAAAAAAATTAAAAGGCAATTCGTTTTGTTTCGTTACCCATCTCTGCTTTTACAAAACTTGCAACGGAAAGTTTTTTGCCAGTTTCACGTATTGAATTGAAACAAGTAATACCGGTACGGTACGGTCTTGTCTACAAGACATATAGAACAGGACGTCAGTTTCGACATACGGAAGGAAATCCGTAGTTCGGTGTTCAGCTTTGTTGTTGGCTCGAAAACGGAAACCAACTAATAACGAATAATAATAAAACAGACATTGAAATACATTTTTTTATCATAACAATGGAATATAGGAAAATAATTATAAAATCATCTCTAATTAATTTTTTATATAAAATTTCGAGGAAATAGTTTTAAAAAAATATGTTAGAATCGTTTTAAAATAATAATAATCTCTTCAAGGACAATGGGTAAGCACATAAATTCGAACCCCATATTCGACCATCCTAACAGCTCCCCCCCC
>JAGDQP010017996.1:17424-37406 GCA_022664845.1 Lepisma saccharinum | reverse complement strand
AAAAGTCGTCACTTGCAGGCGATTCGAACCTACAACCATAAGGTTTCCTACTTCAGCAAGTGCGTCAGGATTGAATTTGATTCGGCATCATATGTCTATTTTACTCGAAAGTGTAGGTTTTTGCAAATTTCCGAACGGAATAGCCTACTGACTGAAGTCGCTTAGCATCAAAATTATCTCCACATTTTCAACTTCTGTGGAATAAGAAAAGAATAATGTTAGCGGTGTAGAACTTGGTTACCCTCGTAGGCCTCATGTCCGAAGTCTTTCAGGCCCTTGGTTATTTTATACTCAGTCAATTATAATCTGAGAGCACTCTTTAACAGCACTTAGAAAGTTTAAGTTCAGAAATTGAACTATGTGGCAACCTTGCAACAACATGAGTGACCGCTGCGCGGGTTTTAATACAATGAGTGTTTTAGTGCAGTTTTCGAGTACTAATCTTTGTGAAGAAAATAATGTTTGTATATCTAGTCGTGATGTAGCAAAAAACATGTGAATAAAAGTAATTAGAACTTTTCTCTTGTTTTCATTGTTCATAAAATAAATTATAATACAGCGATGTTGCTATGTCTGTAATAATTAACGATGAAGATTTGCTTATTCCCACTTACATTAAATACGGTTTTCGAAACTTTTAACAAATTATATAACATGGTTTTCGTATGTATAAAATCTAACAAAATACGTACATGCTCGGGTTTCTTTACTCCGAGGGAAATTGTCCCTTACATATGCGAGGGACTTTCGACCCCACAGCACATGTTTGGCCATTAAATTAGAGATAAGTAACTGTATAAATACTCCCAGACAGTACGCAATAAATATAGGTTCTACACAATAGAAAGGGAGATATATTCTCACTATATACCAGCATTATTCATGCCTGAATATTTTCAATACGTACATTATACATGTTATGTCAATGTCCGCCTTCCGAAGATTTCAGGATTATTGTAACAATTCCATTTTAACTTTCTACTATACTTTTTATCCTTGTAGCGTTAACAAACAAGATTTTGCAGTGTAACGTGCTTCTTTCTCTAATATTCAAGTTTATTTTTATTCTATGGGAATATATTAGAAATATTCCGTGTATTTTTTCATGATAAAAAGTATTCTAATCCCGGGACAAGTACCGGCATATTTCTAATTACCTAGGAATACTCCCGGAATATTAGGAATTAAAATGTAACAATCCTGGAATATCCTTCGTGCAAGGGAGTCATTTTAAACACATGCATAAAATGAGAAACGAAGTAGTTTAAAAACACGTAAATATTCGTATCATAGAACTTTTTACTTTTGCTCCGGGAAATACAATTTCAGAGAAAAACAAAGCAGAGTTTACTTCCATAATAGTCACTGTTGTTCCACAGGGAATATACAACTGTCAGTTATCGGACGTTTCACTGCAATAATAATAATACTTATTCCTATAAGCGTGACTCTGAACTTCCACGACGCATAGAAACTGCATCAGCTGTTATTGTTCATTTCATTTTTCCTGTCTATAAGTAATTGAATTAAGAAGTTTTCACGTGCATTTTGGTTTAAAGAACTTACAGAACGAAGTTGGCTATTTCCAAACAAGAACTTAGTAATTCATGGCTTTTATATCTAGGTGGCAAAATGGAGCAAAAGAAAAGTGCCGGAATTTGATGTAGTAAATCAAACCAACATAGGTTCGAATCCTGTTCGAGCCAGGTTTTTTTACAAAGCGGTCGTGAAGAATCTAATCACTTCTCATAAAAAATGGATAATATTTACAACTGTGGAATGAAGCACGAGTCAGAGAGAAAGACGATTTACGAATGTTGGTTGGAAAAGTCCAAATTAAGTCTTAGGGGGGACAGTTAAGAACACGACAGTGAAGTATCCATTTTAATGTTATTATTCGTAGAAACAAACACTATAGTATTTGTTAAGCACGTCTTGAGTAAAGTCGTCTGTGGAGTATCCCTATCGTGCTGGACTTCTAATTTGTGTTCATATTTTTCGTGTGTTCGATTCCCCATCAGTCAGTTTCTCTTTCGCTTACACTGAAGTATTCAAACAAAGATTCATCTCTGGATTGTGGAGAACTTAACGAAGTATCACTGGTCAGAATCCGAGTAAACAGGTGTGTGTGCTGTTTAGCATAATGATAATGTAGTTTTCATATTTTTCATTGAACTTTCTCTCTTCCTCTCTTTCTTGATGTATTGTTATCGTGTCTCCGCTGCTTCTTTCTCTTCTTTTACCTCTCCTTCTCTCTATTCATGTTTATTTCTTCTCTTAATTTACTCACTCTCTCTCTGTTTGTGCGTATTCCACAGCCAAATCCGGGCCACTTTCGATGACCCGGTGAAAGGGACTGACCCAAACATGAGTGACCCGGTAACCCGATTGACCCGGTCTGGAAAATCTATTTAACTGGGAATTTTGACGTCGTATTTTTCGTGTTCTCGGGGTAACATCTCCGATTCTGGTCACCCCTGAAATAAACACTGTTCAAACGCAATGAAACAATTAAAATCTCTCCATCATCTTCCAGATTATCAAATCACACATCGAATCACCGCGTCAGAATGCGTTCGAATCTTAAACCTGACGACACAGTCCAAAACCTGACCAGCATCCCCCGACAGTCGGGGCCCGTTTCAGCTCTGCCGGGTTTATTCCATGTTTGCGAATTGTTATAAACACTAATTCATTAATGTTGTAATATTCACAATACGTGGAATCTAGAGTGGCATGTTCGGAACAGATACATATTAAGATATGAGTAGAAAATAGTCCCCTTTTTTGGCTATTTCAAGATAAGAATTATTTTTATATTAGTTTGGCACAAAATTCGTTTCCATCCTATAATTTAATTTATTAACATAATATTAAGTGTTCCCCTTTTCACTTTTGAAATGTGCAACATGTAATGTCTGGTATGTCTATAGGAAGATGCGAATATTGCTTTTGAACATTTGGAACTTTTCATTTTGATACAATTTGGAATTATAATCTTGGCTCTTTTTGATAGAAATTAAGCAGAAAAATTATTATCCATTCATGTTCTTTGTATGATCAATTTACATTACTAGTCTGGAATGGAAGATATGGACCACGGTATCTACATGGTTTGTTACAATCAGTGATTCCGCCAGACCTCCGGCAACTGGGAGAGGGTCAGCCCCAAATCTTTGCGAATATCCCCAACTTTTACTTTATTTTCACGGTCAAAAGTTGACAGAAACATTGTAAAGCTACCTACACTCTCCCAATTTTGACTTTACATACGCCAATCTGAAAATCCTGGCGAAATTCATGATTATAATTTATTCCGAACCAGTACGTTCAAAGAGCCCCACCGAATTTGCAGCCGAACCACACACAAACAAATCATGTGTGTTACACTTTTGACATTATCCTAAATGTGTCTCCACTGGAATTCATGAGTATTTAATCTGACCATCAACTTTGGTCGCAATATTGAAAGGGTCTAAATGAATTTTCAAGCGCCCTTTATATATTCGAATAGCCCTGAAAAACATATAAAATCCAAATGTCCCTTCTATCTTGCTGTTAGATTTGTGAGCACTGCACTTTATAATGTTAGGTTATTTTTTACTACATTTAAATTCCATATTTTTATCTGTACTCCATTTTCTTCTACTTCTTTTCTCCCCTTCTCTCTCTCTCTCTCTCTCTCTCTCTCTCTCTCTCTCTAATTTCTCTGCCTTTGCCTGAAGGCACCCATCGGTTTCAATATTTCATTGTGTGTTTAAATTTCTCCCTCCATCAACTTACGTATATTGTTTCGTCTCACTTTTATTCTTTCATTTTATCGATAAAATTCGATACTAATACATGTCTATTTTGAAAAAAAAAAAACAGAATGAAAAAAAACTACCGAAATAACGTGCTCATGATGTTTGCTGATTTTACTATGGGTGTGACGAAGGAAGAAGAAAGAGGGGTCTGTTTACCAGACACGATTGTGGGATAAGAAGGTGCCATTTGGGTTGCCTAGCTGCACGGCGTTCGCTGTCGCAAGTTTTTTGATGCGAAGTGTACAATAAAACTTGGCTTGAACAGGGTTTGATCCTATGTTTGTTTGCTTTATTATTGAGAAGTCCAGCACGTTTTCTCTACGCCATCTTGACAACTAAAGACAATATCCATGTATTACTAAGTTCATTTTTGGAAAAAGGCAACTTTGTCCTATAAATTATTTAAACCAAAGTGCACGCTAAAATTTATTAATTCAATGACTTATAGACAAGTTAGTCCCAACTAATATCCGAAATAACAAAACTCCAGGAAATGTGAAAGAAACAATAACATTTTATGCAGTTTTTTGTCGTGAACCTTATAGGAATAAGTATTATTATTATTATTATTATTATTATTATTATTATTATTGCAGTGAAACGTCCGATAACTGACAGATTTATAATCCCTGTAGAACAGCAATGAATATTATGGAAATAAACTCTGTGAACAGTGTTGTACTCTATGAAGAAAAACACTGACAGCTTCACAATATTTTTTTTGTAGTGTAAAAACCTCTCTATAGCGGGCGTCTGCAAAACTTTCTGCATAAAATAGTTTTTCAGATGAGAGTAATTTTCCTATCAGGAAGACAATTGAGACATTATTTCCAATCCCCCCTCCAATTATTTTATTGCCAATAATTAGTAACAATATTGTTACAAAGTGTCTAATGAAATCATGAGCACCGAAGCACGGCACTAGTTCTGGCAAAGTGGGCGCATTTTGTTTTCACGAACCACTTGACCTGGCTCCCGTCTAAGGAGAGCCCACACGGAAACAATGTGGAATAGAATGTTAACAGAGCTTGTGCGTAAACAGCACATTTGCGTATGCCCACCGCTAAGCGGGGGCTGAGCCCTCCCCCGCGGCTCAACCTGCCCAGTTCCCTTCGGACGCAACCTGGCCTATGGTGGGTTTATATATATATCCTAGCTTTTAGTAGTCAATCTCCACATTAATCTCCACTTTAGTAGCCAATCTCCATGGTAACTTTTTGTTCACTAATTTTACTGTATATAATCTATGACAAATGCAAGAAAGCAATTATTAATAAAAAATTTGGGCTCATAAAAATACATTTTGAAAGAAAAAGAAGAAGAAAATTGTAGACTCCGCCAGTTTTGAACCCGAGACCACTGATATAGTTTTTCCATACGTTAACCACAAGACCAAACTGCCAGCTGATGAACAAACGATTGACAGTGTTACTTATAGTTCGAGCTCTCCGCCTACGCGGGAGTTGGCTACGCCTTCTTTCCATGTTGGCTCTCTTTAGACGGGAGCCATGTCAACTATTTCGTAAAGAAATCTGCAAACTGAGCTCCGAAAAACTCTGTTCAATAAACCTCACGAACTTGAATTATGATTGAACTTTCCTTAACTGTCCAGTTTTTGTTTATTATAGTCCTATATCTGTAGTGCTGTGATCCAGTATATGTAGGTATAGTCTCAAATAACAAATATTATTTTTGCATTATACAGAGAATGTAATTCCACGTGAATTGATGTTTTACTTTTTAACTTCCAGCAAAAGATTCTACATTCACTACTAAATTGTCACATAAACGAACAATAATATCATTATATTTCTATCCTTGTCACGCCACCCACATATATTATACACAGCGCCAATCTCGCGAATCATTCTTTGGAAATAAAACACGTGTTCGATTTTATCTTCTGTTTCCAGAATAAAGGACAGTGCGTGCATACATAAAATTGAATTTAAATTGAATTTTGAATTTAATTTTAAGACCTTTTAGTCAACCTTGGCTCAGGCCTGATGAATTATCAAAGGGATAATTGGTGGAATAAAGAAACTGGGAGAAAACGGGAGAACCGCGAGAAAAGGCACGCAAACGCATGGACGGATTTATGGAGCGTATTGCCCCTCAATCATTTCTGAGTGACTTTAAATGTTTCATTCTAAACAATAGCTTTGCAATTTGTAATCCAGTAAATGAATTGTATTGCCCTCACCCCAGGGTATCTCTACTAAATCCGCCCATGAGCACACGGTGTTTGTCCACCACAAAGCGCACATGGAATGAGCAGGGATTTATCGAACGCAGCGTTTAGCAACCTTTGTCATGACGCAACCCCTTTGTACGGTACCCTTTACCCGGTGACCCCCAGAAGTAATTTTCTTGTTTGCGTTAAGCGGATTTATTTAACGTTGTATTAAATATCCTCCTGAAAGCTTCAAAATACGCACGCACACACACACGGTTTTATGAGCAATTATATAAAATTTCATGGTAAAATCTGGAACACTTTCGCTTTTACCTGTCTGTTTTTCACTTACACGAGGTAATATAGTTAAAGGTTTCCCCTGTGCGATACACATCCGGTGTGAACAGCACATGGAATGTGTAGAGGTAGCGCTCCACATATTCTCGACCTAGGGTACGAAGTGTGGTGGAGTAGTCAGTCCCACGTCCGACCTCCTTTACCTTCCCAAGGTGTCCAGAAGTACCAAGGACACTCTGGTATTCAGATTGATAGGAGGCTGTGTGCACCGCGGAGCGCCAGGTATGGGAAGGATCGGCACCTAACATTTGACTTAAAATGTATCACAAATATTTAACAGGATATTTTGAAACTAGTTAAATTAAAATAGGCTCAGATTTCGCGCCAACCTAGTAAACTTGTGCAATCTTTCGTAACGTTTTTAATATTTATATCCTTTTTTATTTTCTGTAATATTTGCTTTTCATCTGAAACCTTGACAGTTGATTTGCTATATTTGGTAATATACATCTTCATTATATTAGAGAAAAAATCTTCAACTAATTACATTACTTTTAATAATTATGAAAACAAGTGAAATAAAATATCTATGGTGAAATTTATCTGTTTTAACATACAGAACCTTAATTAAATGTATTTTTTCAACCCGACTCGCGACCCCCTTGTACACAACCCATGATCCTTTGGGGGTCGTGAACCCCAAGTTGAGAAACCCTGATCCAACGTATACATAAAAATCGAGAGCTATACTATACATTGTTTTGCCGAATAAGCTTGTTTATAGCGTCACACAAAATATTTACTTACTTCTTGGTGCGTGTAACCATGGGTTCAAATCAGTAGGGGACTATTGAAAAGAGTGGTTCGGAAAAGGACTTTTATATGTCCTATCGTTATGAGCTCAGCTGTTTGTTTAGTCGTTCGTAGCATTTATTATTGATAATGTTTAAAAATAGTTTTTTGCGTACTAACTTTATTCTCCTCTTCATTATATAAACATTTGCAAATTAACTCAACCACCATTTGTTTTATTTTGAATGTAAACGCCATTTACAATTGGTAGAGAACGAAAATCTAACGTTGCGACGTAGCTGAAAAAAGGAAAAACAATGTTGGAAAATATGTGGTTCAATCCCATACTTATCAGCATTAAAAGTACGATAACCAAGAGCCTGAAAGATTTCGGCCATGAGGTCCACGATGGACAGTATTCAATGTAGACAAGTTCTATACCGCTAACATTTTGCAAGTTCATGTAGTTTTTTGCTATTCTTATTTCACAGAATTTGAAAATGTGGAGATAATTTTTATGCTTGGCGACTTCAGTCATTAAGTCCGTTCCGAAAATTTACAAAAAGCTACACTTTCACGTAATATGGACATATGATCATGAATCAAATGCAATCCTGATATACTTGCTGGAGTAGAAACCCTTATGGTTATAGGTTCGAATCGCCTGTAAATGACGATATTTTATACTTACAGTGAGAACTGTCAAAAGTTAAAATTTGTGATACGTTCAACTTGTCATACTGCACGAAGTGTATTAGAACTTTTAATTGCAGTTTTAACTTTTCCATTTGATAATGGCATTTTTGTGATATTAGCACCGTTCAGGCCCGTTTACGTTAAAATAAAAGACAATAAATGATCGTATCTTTATGTGGCAGTACCTACCCTAAAATGGATTTCTTCCTAAAACTGCCATAATATATTCATTTCATAATTCGACATAGCAAAACGGTAATACGTACACATGTGTTTCTTACCACACAATACATACAGACAAAATGTAACACATATGCTCAACGCTTTTGAACTTCGTAATTCATGACTGCTCTCTTTCGTTGGCAAGATGGAGTAGGAGAAACGCGCTGGTCATTTCAGTACAAAAGGAAACCAACACAGGTTTAAACCCTGTTCAATTTAAAGATATTTTAGAAAACGATCTTTAATAATCTAGCCATTACTTCTCATACAAAACGGAGAATATTTCCGACTGTAGAATGAAGGACCTGAGTCATTATAAAGAGGAAGATGATTTACGAATGTTAATTGAAAAAGTCCAAATCAATTTTATAGGGTAGAACGCTGTCAGACGGTGAGTGAAGTGCGCGTAGTGTTGGCTCCGTCAGTTGGTCAGTGTCAGCGTATGTACGATTTTGTGAGTGGAAGTAGCTCTTATTATTATTTTCACGGGCATGCAGTGATTGATTTTGAATATGGTTTCAAGTATAACAGGAATAAGCAGGAGAATGTTCTCTTCTGCTTATAGTGAGTGTAGTGGATAAGAGGCTTCAATATCGAAAAATGCAAAACGGAGGTTAACTAAGCAAGCATGTGCTTAAAGGGGGACCAGAAAGTTCTATGTTAAATGCAGCTACATAATGGAAAACTCAAGTGTTAAGGGCTATTTAAGTGATTTTACAGAAAGTGCAAAAGGCTTGTGACAAGCAAATATAAAATACAATGCAGTTAACGCGATTTAATACACTACAGATTGGTACTAGACCATGACCAAGTAGTTTAGAAATAAATCGTTGGATTCTTTCTGTATTTCAATTACCCCCACAGAATGTATTCTGTATAGAAATATATATATTTTTGGAAATTTAAATTGTGAAAATAAATGAGGCAGTGATTGCGGAAGAAATACTCCGGAAATATCCGATGACGGTCCCGTATCACATGAAAATGAAAAACATGAATTATTTATTGCCATGGTAGACAGACTGCCAACATTGGTGAGATTGTCTATTTGTCCCACCGAACTCCCAGATGATGTTATTCAACAGAACAATCCGCAACATGAATGCACAATTCGGAATGGAGTAACGCAATGTCGAATTATTTTGAAGAGAGATATTCCCTAGATTATTTATGCGGCAAGATATCGACTAAATGTACATTATACAAAAAAACCACTCACGTGTTTGAAACGTAATAGTCCTACGCAAAAATTGGCTGAATGTGAACAGAGGGGAAGGAGGGTTCGAGGAAATACCTATGTAGGTGTTGCACTAAATGCCCCACAAGTCATGCAAGCAGGACGAAGCGCAGTGAACATTAATACAGTTAATCATGTCCCTGATATTAGTTATTTTCAAGCTTTTCTCCTACCCCGGGCAGCTGGTCATCGAGGGCAGACATCTCTCTTCACTGGTACAATAATGGGTGACCCGCAACTCAGGTTGAACCTATACAAGTAAACGAGGTACAGTTAGGACTAATATCTATCCCCGGAAGTCAACCAGAAGTAAAATTAAGAAATATAAAAGAACAGGAGAAAGATCAATTTGGGCAAAAGGACCTAGCACAACAGCCTGAAGCAGGACAACCAGTCAAGGTCATTTTACGTGTTATACATAAGGAGAGTTCCCGGCGGATGGAGACAGTTGTCTCCAAATCAAGAAAATGTACAGGTAATGGAGGCAGGAAACCGAGTAAATTTATTCCAACCGCGATTTACCATTAAGGTAAGTGAGACTAGTTTATGTAATAACAATTCTGTTATCGGTTCCGAACAGCAAATTAAAGTTTTAAGTGAAGATAATGACAACAGTGTTGGTGAAACAAACAGTTTTGTTAGTGAGGAAGTCAAGAAAGGGAAGGGAGATTGTGCTGTTCTCCCCTCCCACCAGGAAAATACAAAGACTGGCACGGGACAGGTGCCTGAGGCTGTGCATTCAGAGGAGATGCATACCACAGGCGAAACTAAAACGGAACATAAGTTTCTTACGCCACAACCCCCAAGGCAGGAAAATAAATCTTTCCGTGTTATCGTGTGCGTTCGAATTTTACACCCGGCGACACAGTATAAAACTTGAGCAGCATCCCCCGACAGCTGGTGACCTGTTTCAGCTCTGCAGTGTTCATTCCATCTGTGCGAATTATTATAAACACTAGTTCATTCGTATTGTAATTATTAGAACGGTGGAATATAGAGTGGCATGTCCAGAACAGATAAATTTTAAGACATAAGTAGAAAATGGCCACCTTTTCAGCTATTTCAAGAGAAGAACTATGTTTATATTAGTTTGGCACAAAATTCGTTTCCATCCTCTAATTTATCAGCATACTATTATTACATGTGTTTCTTTGTTTCACGTTCGAAATAAGGTAAACGTAAGGTTTACTTTGCCTATAAGGAACATGCTAATTTTGCTTTTGAACAATTGTAACTTTTCATTTTCATACAGTACGTATTTATTATAATCATGGCTCTTTCTGATATAATAGAAACTAAGCGGAAAAATAATATTCATTCATTTTCTTTTTATGTTCAATTCGCATTCGTAGTCTGGAATAGAAGCTATGGCCTACGGTCTCTACTGTTTTTTTTTGTGTGTGTTTTTTGCGGACAAAATTTGATAGAAACCGTGCAAACTCTACTCCACCCTCCCAATAATGATTTTACACCCGCAATCTGAAAATCCTGGCAGAATCCCTGATTACAAAGTATTCTGAAACACTATGTTTAATAAGCCCCACCTGATTTGCAGACGAACCACGCGCAAACAGATCATGTGTATTACACTTTTGACATTATCCTAGATGTATCTCAAAACTCTAGAGTTTCACTGGAAATCATGAGTACTTAATCTGACTACCAAGTTTAGTCTCTATTTTGAAAGTAATTACTTAATGAATTTTTAAAGCATCCCTTATATATTCGAATAACCCTGAACAAATATAATATCGAAGTCACTTCTATCTTGCTGTTAGATTTGTGGGAACTGAACTTTATAGTGTGGAAACTGAACTTAATCTTTTTTACTACATTTAAATTCTATATCTTTATCTTTAGTTCCTTTTCTCTCTCTCTCACATACACATAAATCTGCCTCTGTCTAACAGATATCCATCGGATCCAATGTTTCATTGTTTATGTATAAATATTGAAGTTTGATAGCAATAAAAATATTTTACGTAATGGTTCTTGATTAAATGTTTAAACAAACACAATCTTTATCATAATCAGTTAATAATTTATGATGTCTTGTTCTGTACATAGGAAACACTAATTCAAAAATTTCCCTCTATGTTCTAAATTTGAATTTTATTTATAACGATTAGGACGGGATAGAGGATGGGAAAGAATTTGGGAAGGTGTTGGCCATGGTCTATGCTATAGGTGCCATCCCAGCATTTGCCCGGTGTGACTGAGGAAAACGTAGAATAACCTCAATCAGGATGGTCGACTGCTGGGATTGAACCCACGGCCTCCCGAATGCTACGCCAACGCTCTACCACTGACCTACGGTAGCTCGGTCAATATTCTAAAACATCCATATTAAAAATAATATTTCAGTACTCCTAATCTTTTGAGAATAAGGGAATTTGAATTTATACTATAATATCCTGAAAAGGTATTACTAATACTACTACTAGGAGTAATAATAATAATACTCTCGCTATATAAAACAGAAATCATGACTGACTGACATATAAACGCTTAGGACACACTGTCTAAGCTCGATATTTGAAATTTATGTATAATCTGGCTTTAACTAATTTATTTCACTGATGTTCGATAAGGTAACAAAAACGTGCATTTTGCGAAAGTAGAAGTGACAAAAGCAATTTGTTGTTTAAAAAAAAGATCGGTGGTCTGTGGTGGGATTGAACCCGATACCTTCAGAATAACTCTCCAGCGCTTTATCCACTAGACCATATAACCAGATATTCGAAGACGCCTTCCGAGTAGAGTGACGCTGCAAGCAACAGCTAGTACTATGAATCAGTTATAAGTTCCTGACCCCACATCAGGCACTTTTGCTTTTAACAAATGTAAAGAACGTTTCCCCATTTTATCTTTCTATATTCTAATCTACCGGCAGAATTCTTTTGCAAAGGAATGCCGATATTTGAGTTACATAAATTCTAGATTAAAACGATCGGAAAAGTGCGGAACCCAACCTTTTCCCGACCACCAGGAAGTGGATGGGGAGTCGCTTATTTCCCTACCATCAATAATAAAGGTGGCTTGCTCTTCTCTCGACCATCAGGAAATGGACGGGGAGCAGCCATTTCCCGAACTAAGGCAATGGGCGGTTGCCCATCCTTTTCCCACCATCAATTGCTGGGGGATGGTCGGAGTTTCGCCTCTAAGCCGGCAAGTCAGAGACTGACAGCGATCCGCAAATGGCCCGACGACCAAACGCAACTTGTGACTGCACGTCGACCTTCCCCCATCTACTTTCCGACTACTAGTTTGGGTTCTGCTTATCCCCGACGCTGCTCCAACCAAAATCCCCGAAGATTTGCCGTCTTTGTCGGCATTTAGCTTCCTGGGTCAGTGCAAGTTGAGTTTCTCCGTTGTCATACTATGCAAATGCAAATGTGGTATCTTCAAAGAGACAACATTTTTTCTTCTTCTGTGAAACAGTCGAATCTAAGGCTGTGTCATTTGTAATGTTTAGACCTACCAAAAGAGTGTCTATATTCAAAAAATCATTTGGTTGAATTACATTCCTTTCTTTCTAACAGGGTTCACACATGGTCTTTCATCAAAACATGCAAGATTTCGGACTTAAATATCTAATTTAAAAACAAGAAACTGAAATTTAAAGGTAGCCTTGTTAGTGGTCAGCTCACAACCAAAATTACAACTTTTATTTCTAATTGGTTTGGTCAGTGCAAGGGGATTATATGTGTATGCAGCTTCATATTACTACACTGCTTGAAAGGAATACTTTTAAATCATATTGACAACTTTTTAGTGGCCAAACAACTCAAAAATAAAAATTGCCATTTCTACTGTGATTTGAGAACATACAAAGCTTCCTGGAGAAGACCAACTTTCCGATTTATAAGATGGCCATTTGAGATATTTTAGACCCAGATACGGCATTTTTCCTGTAGCAAAAAGGCGTTGTGATTCAACGCCACAGAAGTTTCTATATAATCATCCTGTTGATAGTTCTAAACATTACAAGAGAAACTGCAGTCTTATATTCAACTTCGTCCCTAAAACATGGTGAATTTCGTGAAGATACCACATTCGCATTTGCATCGTATAGCGAAGAAAATCCGCTGGTATTGACCAAACCATTACAAAATAAAAGTTGTAACTTCTACTGTTAGTTGGTCCCATACGAAACTATTTCGAAACCACATTTCAGATTGTTTCATGAGGATGCATATGCAATATTTAAGCCCGAAATCGGGCATTTTTCGCAAAGGGCCATGTTTGAACACCCGTAGAAAAAAAGAGTGTAAAGGTCAGAAACTCTTTTGGGAGGTCTAAACATGACAACATTTTGCAGAATTTTATTCAACTCCTACACCCAAAAATCTTGGTTTAAAAATCGAAATTTATACAATTCGTAAATTTATTTTCAGCCTAATTTTTTGAACAAAGAAATTGTGTTTCAAAGACGAGATTCACGTCTTCCAAGTGCACTTCAAGAGCTACCCAATGGTTTTTAATTCAGCTCTTTAGTTCTTCTAGTTTTTGAGATATGCAGGTTTCCGTACATATCCTACGGGAGTAAAAAACATCACCCGCCATGTTGGAAACATGGTCACCCCGAGAGATATAAAAGCATCACATTTCTTTCGAAAGTCGTTCTGATATCTTCAGGTGTATAGGAACCCACATATGAAAATATTATTTTTTTCTAAAATGGTGATGTAACCAGTTTTTCTAAAATTGGATGGTTTGTCCAGGAATGACCCAATTTTACTATAACTAACGTACATAAATCTAATCTTCCTTATCTAACATCACTCATGTACAAAATGTCCAATTCGCGTGACTCACTCTGGTGGTGCCTTCATAACACAAATCTTGGAAATACTTTCCTAGTTGTAAATTTAGCTCAGGGTTAAAACCTTTGCTTTCTAAACCAATGCGACTCGTACATGGGTTCAAGTCCTGGTCAGAACAAGCAATTTTTCCTTCTACTTAATAAGACGATAGTAACTTCTCTTCATCATAGAATTTGGAACCAAGCCTGGGAGAGATTAAAGCCTCACCACTTCCAAATAAAAAAAAAAAACAGCTCAGAGTACTGAACTGAAACCTGTGGAAAGAAACTAAAGTACAGTTTAGTGTCCTCATCGTTCGTGGAGACCGTGAATTTTGGGGATATTGAACTTGCAGTCTGCATCGATGATCCGACTTTGGATATTTTTTCTCACATAACTTAATTTTCTTTTGACAGCCTTTGACTATTTCAAGATGGTAAATGAGAGTGTGGAGGCGTAACTTCCGTATGACAAATAGCTGCAGACAAATACACTACACGCAATTATTTATTGTTATTACACGATTTAATTTATTTGTATTTATCATTCACATATAATAAACCGACTTTCTGTCAACACCCACCACCTTTCTGATGTTATATTTTAAACATAATAATTACTTATGTTCTGAAATTATTGTATGAATCATATGAAACTTTTTTATTTCAAAGTAGTTTTTTATCTACTTATAAATGCTTTGAGAAATATATCATTACAAACAAAAAATGTCCCGAACGGAGTTCGAACGCAGGACCTCTCGATTAAAAGTCCCAGTGCTCTACCACTGAGCTAACATGGACATAGTTATCAAGCTCCTTCGGAGAGGACTTCTTCTGAATATACATGACTGACTTTTTGTGTCCAAGACAATGACATCCATATACGTTGCTAATGCTGTTGTTTTGTCTCTCCTTTGTCTTGTTTATTGTATTATAAAAGCGAAAAATATGTTTGCTCTCTTTGCTTTCATTAGAGATGTTCTTTTACGTATGGAAACATAGGTGACAAAACCATCGAATGCTCTGATGTATGGATAGTTTGGAAATACTGTATCATTACGTATTTCAATGAATGTTACATTTTTCTACGCTTACTAACATTTCAACATGTCTTATTGCACTTAAAAGAAGAAAAATAGATTCGCACATTTTTTTTCAATTGGGAAGGTTCACCGTACCTTTGAGGGTTCGAACCTGGCTTCTTTCGTTTACTGTTTCCGAAGATACTGTTTCCGAAGTTGGACTTAGAGAATTTTCAGCTCAAAACAGCCTAATCAATGAGGGCAACTTTTTTGGAATAGGCTGTCCATTTTCATAATTTTATTACGTCTCTTTCGTGTTCAGAAGAAATCTTTAAAGAACAGATTCAAACTCAACTAAAAATTTGTTTACATTCCCATTCACATGAGCTACCATAAATCCCTTCGTTTCAAGCAGAAACTTTTCGATGAACATTCACTCTGAAAGAATCTTCCCCTCTTCCCGTTTAAATCGAGGGGAATTTTGCTCTTTTGATTTAGTGTGTAGACACGAGATAACGCTTTTGCAATTGATAACCAATTAAACATTGCTTCATAACGTCAAATTGAGTTTCATTTGCTCTTGTAGGATTTTTGATCACTGTATTTCTGTGCTTGATAGCCTGTGTTATGAGCAGAAATTCCACCAGGATTTTCAGTTTGAGAGGTGTAAAGTCAAAATTGGGAGGGTGTAAGTGGAGTTTTGCATCATTTCTATCGATTTTGGATCGCAAAATTTACGAACTTGGGGGTGTTCTCGAGGATTTGGGGGGTGGGGTGCGGAATCACTGGTTATGATCTAAATTGTGTTAATATTCATAAAATCACGACAATATGAACAAGCAATTTTGTTCTATATACAAAAAAGTACAAGAAGTTACAAAACAAAACACTTACGTTCGACAAAAATTATATTGCCAAATTCGAAATCAGCACCCGGAAATTAGTAAAGAATAGAGAAACTTCTTCAACTTACGGAAAAAGGTTTAAAATGTTGTCTTGTGTAATCACCGGATTTGGATTGAATTCCATAGCTGGCCATATTAACTTACATGTTCGCTTGATTTTCTTATTTACATCACTTACGTCGTTTTTAGTGTAAAAATTGGCAGCGTAACGTACTTCTCTGAGCTCATCATTTTATTCAAGTTTTGGAATCCAATTTAAGATATTTCTGTAAAAATGGCATTTTTCACTTGTTTTATTCAAAATGAAAGTTTGAAAAAGTGAATGGTAATATGAATGGGTTCGAAGCGACGTCCTCAGATTTAACTCTGATTCTTTCATTTCCACGCATTAGTCCATTACACCACAGAGAACGCTTAGCACATTGTCACAATTACTATATCTTTTTCGAGTATTGAAAGATGGTTTCATTTCGAAACTTAAACGAGAATATTTGTCTTTATAAACGCAGTTTACAGTTACATTGTTATTTCTCCCTTTATTGGAGAGTGCATTTTTAATTTTTATAACTTTAGTGGGTGTAAGTCTTATTATTATTTACTTATGTTGCTTTGTAGTTATAGAGCTCGTGCTTTTGGACGAAGAAGTAAGTTTAAGCAACGGAGGGGGCGTGTCTGTCTCTATGTAAAGGTTCTTCCAATCACTGCTTTAGCGAAATCTGCATCAAGGATGGGGGAGGAAACTTTATTCATTTGCTCTCCAGAACTGATTAAGCGCAATATTTCCTGTATGGTGTGTTGCCTATCTTCGCTACTTTGTATTTCAGAAACATTCTTCACTGATTGTACTACCTTCAGTGATATCATAACGAACATTATTTATTCTCACACAGAAGAAAGGCCTCTTACAAGGGACAAATAGCCTCATACAAAAGTTTCATTATTTAGTAAATGAAAAGACTCATTATTTCCGACCTATCAGAATCATCTACTACAAATTCAATATTTCAATTGTGGATCAGAAATTTCCTATTTCAATTGATAAAAGATATTTACCTATATCGGATATATATATCTTGCTTTTAAACATTGTTTGGTACTTTTAATGAAGATGGCAAATCCTGTAAGAAGACTCGGAATTATCAAATGATTCAGTGTGTAGTAACGACTTATTCATCACCAAAACGCTTGAGGAGTGCAAGAGATATTTTAAACTTAATAAAGTTATTGTGTTCAATCTATCCCGAAAACTCCGGGTAAAGAAGAATTTCTTTTAACAATAACATAATTCTCCCAATCATAGGATAGAATTTCAGATATTTATATTTATAGAATGGAATTAAAGAGAAATATTCTTTAGTTCTAGCGTTTTATCAGTCCTTGGCTATATCGCGTTGGTCTGCAATATTTAAAAACGTTACTCAAAAAACTAATTTTACTATAATTCCAACCTATCAAGATTCTAGATTGCAAGCCGCGTGTTACACAGGTATTGATGAGTAATAGAAAATTTTGTAAATTATCAACACGCAATATTTGTTTGTTGTTGTGGTTTTTGAACGCTAATAGTACATAAACTACTACGACAAAAATCTAAAGTGTGTGTTTATTTCACATGGAATGACCCTATGCGTTAAATATTTCCTATTAACTTGTTAAACATTCTTTGGGGGCTATAATCGTTCATTGCGTAGTCTTTTACACCAGCAAACAGTGATAAGATTTGAATAACTGTTAGAAATGTTTTTTCCAGTGTTGAAACAAACTGAATAAGAATATAATAATTAACGATTATCCTATATGTGTATACTGCTATCAAACATTTTACTAAATTCAATATGCTCAGGGAAATATTCAGAAAGATTTTGTAGGGCATCTTTTTCTCTCTACTTCTTTCTCATATATCATCTTAAAACATGTCACAACATTTCCGTGGTACTTGTTATATTAAGGTAACATACTGATTCTTTTAATATTTTGTGTCATCTCTCCGGTCGGGCAAAACGAGACATCTGCGCCTGTTTGCAGAAAAATATTATATGAAGAAAAATACATATTTCTTAAAGTTTGTTAAGTCATTAAATTATAGTAGATTATAATATGTTAAAGATTTTTTAGTAGTTTTAGTAACATAGATGGAAGATCAATGCTCAACTAAGTATCCCTCTTTCAGCAGCACTCCTCTACATTTATTTAAAATTGAATGGTATTATCTACACTCATATGTGCATATTAACCTTAAATAAACAAATTTTAATTTAATACTTTCACAATATCTCTACATGAAATGGCCCTTTCCTAAAGTTGTAATGCAAATTTCGATATGTTTCGTCTAGTTACACTTTGGTAGAGGTTTCCTTTCATGGGACTACGTAATTCAAGCCTTACACGATAGATGGCAGGAGACGTCCTCTTGTGAGCTAATACTAGGAGAAATCATTAAGTACTTTTAGTTCACGAAAGACAAGCAGGAGCGCATAATCAAAAGATTTCTTTCTGTATGTAAGTAACCAAAGCTGAAGCGCTATGTCAAGAAGCTAATATTTTAAATATAAAATACTAATTCTACCATATTCAAATATTTTGAAAATTGCGTCACTTTGAATTTAGGGAGAAAATAAATGACACCTAAAAACAGCAAAAATGAAGAGAGCCCAATGCTAAGTAGATACATTCATATCCGGTTTATTTACTCTTTTCAAATTGACTACAGTAAAGCTGTACTATTTTTTCTCGAATAGAGAAACTATTTTTTTTATATTGAGTATCGTATCTTGCACAAACGAACTGTCAAGAATTATTACGAAAATGAATTACGGATGCTATACTAATATTAAATACAAAACATTAAATCTAGTTCATAAGTAAGCTTTTCTTACGTAATGATTCGACGACATATTTTCAAATTCAATTTATTATAGATATCTAGTACAAGTCTGCTGATAATTGGAATTCAAAGTGTTTTAGTTTCTATAATTTCATATTGTAAACTCCTCCTTTCTCACAGTATATTTTTTATATTAACGTACGATTTTTTTGCCATATTTCTGTCCATAACTTTCTTTGTCCTTCTATTTTCCATGTATAAAAACAAACACGCACTATAATTAGAACTCTGTATTTTGAAAATTAAAACCAATGTATTTTAAAAATTATGTACATGCATATCTTTAAAACAAGAAATTAGACTTGGTTTAGGACTTCCTAAGTATTTTGATGTATATAATGCGCTAAATGAGCCCAATACTTACGTGTAAGCTATATCTATACAAACACTTTTAGTGAGAGATCACATTTGAGATAGTTCATCAAATTAGAAGCGATGAGCAATTCTGAAGCCCATACTTTGAGAACCATCTTTGCTTTTCAATATTCATAAAATGCGAGCCTTTGTTATGCTAACTATGGTGTTTTGATGTGGATTTAGATTATATTATGTTAGGCACCGATAAGAGTATTGTGCAAGCTTTAAGAAACTTTGCAAGAGAAAAGCTCTAAAATATATAAATTAAATTCAAAACGGGACTTTTTTATCTTCCAAACGTATTTTTGAGTCGATTTTGAGAACCATGGTAGTTATACCAAATTTTATTTGTAACGATACACAATAAATTATAATTAATACTTCTATTTAATATTCACAATTTAACGTAGAATTGGGCCAGCTTTAAACGATTTATTAATATAATACAACGATTCAAGACTTTATCATACTTGAATACACACGCTATATTTGAATTACCAGAAAGTGACTCATAAAGACAAATATTTTTACATGTAGACCATCTGAGTTTCTTCGTTTTGTATTTGACAAAACAATTTCAACGAAAATACATTCTAGTTCATTATCAACTTACAAGGAACATTCCCGAAGTTACACACTTACGTGGATAAACCATTCACAATTGATGCTCTCCAAAGTGAAAATAAATAGGGTGAGCTGCTACGTTTCGCAGTTGCATCTAGAAGTAATTAGGTGATTGGAAAGTTATTGATTTCCATAGTGAAATGGACTGGCTGATTCAAAT
>JAGDQP010017996.1:0-12424 GCA_022664845.1 Lepisma saccharinum | reverse complement strand
ATATATCTACCTGGAAACGGTGAATCATAACCAAAAGCAAACCAATACCAGCAGAATTCTGCTAGACCACCCAAGTGGGAGGGAGAGCCCCGAGCCCACACACTCAACTTTTAGGTTAGTCGATAGAAATCATGCGAAATTCTACTTACACAGCTCCAAACTGAAAATCGTAGTTGAATCGCCCCCCAAACCACCACCACCACCCACTCACCCAGTTTTCTCGTTTTCTCGTTTTAAACTTTACTCCTCAGCTGGTAAAAAATGATATGGTAATATTTTATTATTATTTTCAAAAATGCCACGAGCAGCGGTAGCTCTGTTGGTAGAGCTTTTGTTACAGTTTTCTAGGGGATTTTCTTAGTCAGAACAGACAAATGCCGCGATGTGCTACTGACTGCCTCCCAGCATCCTCTCCTCCCTTTCCCGGCCCGAGGCTGAGATGCCTAAAAGTTATATGAAAATTCAAAATAAAAACCAATATGCACCATATCAGTATTCCGCAAACTGTTGAGCATCTCAAATTCTAGGGGCCCCGGTGGTTTAGTGGTAGAGCGCTCACCTCTGGTGTAAGGGATCGTCGGTGGACAAACATGTTGTGCATGAGTTTTCTCGGCTTTGTCCCGTTTCCTCCCACTTTCTTCATTCCACCAATTCACCCATCATCATCCATTCGGCCTGAGCCAAAATTTGCCATAAATGAAATTCACATTTCCGTCTCAAGCTCTATTTGAGATAATCACCTTAACAAGCGAAGTTTCATGTTGCGATTTTTAAAAATATGTGATGGTCCTTTAACATCGGTTGATTTTAGTTTTTGTTATACCGAGGGCCCTGCATACTCCCCGTTTGTTTTATTGTGATTCCTTCAGGTCTTTTACACCGGATGCTTTTACTTTAATCACTGAAGACCATCTACATATTCAGTTTTATTATTTTCAGTTTCTTAACATCTACGTTTAGACGTGACGAACAGTCTTCCCCGTATCGGGACGGGTGTAAGCCATAGTGCTGTTACGGCGCATTCAATTAATTTTAACATTATGAAACAGCCTGTGGAAGGAAGACAGTGTTCTGTTTCCTTGTTGCATCGCAGGCTTAATGTCTGGTGAATTAAACTTTAACCTAACAGCCATCACGTGTACCAACTAGGATTGAACAACACTTCTTGCGCATATCTGTATTTCCTTCCTTTTTTTTCGTTTTTCTCGTTTGTAAAATAAAAGTAACATAATCAGCTCTTGCCAAGAAGGAAAGATTAGCAGAAAATAAATAAAATACGTAATTTATTTTCCTTTCTTTAAACAAGCATCCGAAAATCGAAACATTTCTCGACCCTAGGCTTATTTATTAAACGAAAAAAAAAACTTTTATGTATTTTAATGAGTTGTTTGTTCGCAATGTACGTATTAACTATTGAATTTTATCTATGGCCTTTAGGCATTTAAGGCTCAGGCTAATATAGGGGAGGGGAAGGGATTCATTCAGGACATAATGTGAAGATACTATCCTGTCGTTCGTAATATATTGACTTATGACATTAATTCCACCCTATTATGCAGGGTTTATTAAAAGTCGCTGTCTATCATAGAAAATGAGGGGGGGGTCGATCATTTTTAGCTTCAGAGAACTTGTTTCATGAAGCCGTTTTTAATCCCTATCAGTGTTGTAGTCGCAGAATTTTCACAGGGTATAAGCTGTGAATCTTTAAGCGGATACTGTGTTTAAGTTTCTATTAAATATAGAGTTTAAATAATTTAATTTCTACAGAAACAAGAAACATAAACTGCTTTGATTATATTAGTTCGTATATTTTTTCCAGTGAGGCAATAACAGTGAAATTATATGTATAATTTGTTGCATTGAGGGAAGAAGAAACAAGAAGAACGTTGAGGCTTTCGCATAATTCCGAAGCATCTATATCTGTTGCCAATCAGTTACAATTCCATATGATTTACTTGCTCACCCCGTTATGGGACTAACTCCATACACCAAGAAGTCAAACGTCTACCTTGTTTTTGAAAACATGTCTAATTTCATATTATTCAAGACCTGCACTAAGAGACCCCCCAAGCAAACAAAAGTTCTGATCAAATTACCTGTTCATTTACCTGTATACTGCGGTAAAATGTTGTAGTTATACAGAATTGCTCATTATGTGGTAGCCTCTTCCCCTTCTCAACATTTGGTTCCCGATCAAGTGGAACCAAAAGTATTTGACTCTAATAATCTCACCGGGATAGTTGCCAAATTAAATAAATAAATGAAACGAAAGTAGATATTATACACATTTTTGCAGAAAGTACACGCTAATCTGTAAGGTTAATCAGAGGGTATAAGGCCTATTCCTCCGTATATATAACCTCGACTACAGCCTTGTTTATAATACAAATTATATTGATGGTGTTTTTACACTATATGTACTTGTCGGACTCTTACATACTCATGTAAGCGAAAGCAGTTGGAGAAACTGACTGCAAATTTGAGTTTAGATGCCTTCAACTGAATTTATTTATGGCCTTTAGGCATGTCACTTTTGGGTCGGGATATCGTAGGGCAGAGGATGTTACCGTCAAACACTTAAGATCTGCTCTATCCAAAAATGCACATTCCAAAATTATACAACGGACACTAGAGATTCTTTGAACGGAATAGGGGATTTCCAGATATATGGGTCGAAATAAGCACGAGCAAGAAGACTTGCCGTATCATTAAAAATGATAGACGTAATGACCGCAATCCAACCGGACAGTGACAGTCTCTTTAACTGATAAATACACCAGATGTTCGTTTAAATGTGTGCGATTTACTCCTGTCTGTTACGTAATCACAAAGATTAAAATAAAAATCAGCAAAGAAAATCTGAGATATCGAGCTGGGGCAAACTAATTATTGTTACTTGCGGAGACTCATTCATGCTTATTTCGACCCACCGTATAGTTCAGAGAATTTTTGGGAATCTCCTACTTTCTTTGGGAAAGCTCTTGCGCTTCCATTGCACAGTTTTAGAATATGCATTTTTTGATAGAGCGGATCTCAAGTAACTGTTAAGGATAAATCCAAGTGGATATTCCCGCCTTTTTCGTTTTACGTCAATTATTCAAATTTCAGTAGAGGAAAACAGAAATTGACTTTCACAGACCAATGTTCGTTTCGTTCTTTAATAGTGAATACAAGTTCATTTAATGAAATGCTAGTTGTAATTCTGAGCTGTTGAAAAATGAAACCAATGAGGCAATCATTTATAAATAGAAACTAAAAAGTAAAGTGACAAAAAAAAAGACAAAAGTATCTGACGGCCGGTAAAAGGTGAAACTACAACAGGGAATATTCCGACGATATGGTGTTTTTCTAATACCACAGCGAAATCCCTTTCCATCCACCACTGACTGATAACAGCGTTCACATTTTCTGTGCTGTTTTGTCTACGTTAATGTAACAGAGTTAGCTCGTGGGAAAGCTCCAGTAGGTCAAAGGGAGTTGAGGAGAGATTTGGAAATTGGCATTATCTATTTACCCCAGATTTTGTTCCTGCCCGTTTCCCATGTCATCATGCAATATTGTTCATATCGAAATATCATTGGAAATCGAGAATAGAATATCGAAAAATCGTTCAAAATGAAAAGCGTTGGAAATCGAAAATAAAAAATTGTACGAAATGAAAATCGCATAATAGTATGATATATAGATTTTTATCGATATCGATATTTCAAGTTTCAAAATATCGATCGATCGATCGAAAATACCGATCGATATATAAAACTTGCACAGGCTTACTGGCAGCAAGACCTGAATGTGCTCGTCTATCAAATGAAGTTCCGATTGTTAGTGTTATTAAAATATATTTACTATTATTCAATAATTGTACGTATTTATGTCTTTAAGGCAACTCAGGCTGAGGATTGGATATAGGGTGGAGCAGGAGATGTTGGAAGATGTCGGTGAGGGAGTAATCAGTAGGTACTATCCCGGCATTTACATGGTATGACAAGCAACCCTGCCGAAACCTCAGTCAGAATGGGATGTCGCTAAGATCGTTTCCATGACATTCCGATTGTCAAGCCATCGCTCTACCAAGTGAACTACGACTACTCTATATTAGTATATACTCTATATACGACTACTCTATACAGCCAATTATTCTTTGCTGTTACTATTATGGTAATTATTATTATAGCCTTCATGCATCTCAGACTCAGGCCGGAATAGGGAAGGGGAAAGGATGCCGGAAGACGTCGGGCCATGGCCTGTGTTGAAGGTACTATCCCATCAATTGCTTGGTGTGACCAGGGAAAAACCCTAAAAGGACACCGGTCAGAATGGCCAGCAGCCGCGCCGGTTTCGAATCGTATACCTTCCAAATGCTAACACACTTAACGATCTATCTATTGAGTCACGGCTGCTTGGTTGCTATACATGCTTTTTAATATGTTAATTTCCTCAGAGAAGATACCACTTTTATATTCATGTGATTAATGTGTTTTAGTTTATAGTAAATGCATACTATCTATTATTGTTCCAGGGTGTGTCGAAGAAGGCAATTACGGACGCTGCACCTTGACCTTCGTTGTGGTACCAAAGATTGTATCACTAAAAGTGATATAAAAAGCACAGAAGTTATTTACATGTGTTTAAAGTATTTAATGTGAACATTTATCTTTTCTGGCTGTTTTTTTAGTTGCTGTTGGACTGTTGACTCTCTAAATTCATTTTTAAAATAATCGTGAAGCATTGTGCTTTAAAAAAGGAAAATTTAAACTATTTTTTTACTGAATCAACAGTGTGTACAATTTACTAAGTATTAAAACATAAAACAGAAATAAAATTGTAATCTTTTTTTCCCTATATTTGGGGTTACGTTTTTTTTATTTTTATTGAGTTAGATGCTAATTATTTTAAAGGTGTTGTTACGTTTTACTTTAAAATTAGTACGCATATGCCTGAATTAAGGATACCATCCCTACATTTGTCTGTGACAAGAAAATACGGAAAGAAATCAATCGGATTTTTTTTGTGGTACCCAGCGTAATATGGTTTGTGGTGATTTTTAAAATATTTTTAATATATATCAACCATACCGAAAGTATATATTTACTATCTGCATAAGATTTCAGATTGAAGTTAAAGGTGAGGAGTATGAAAATCCGTTATATCCACTTTTACAAAACTTTTCAAAAACCGGTGATTTTAAAGCGATAAATTAGGTTTTAATTTGCAGCCTTTCAACCCATAGGTAAAAACGACTTTATTTTTTTTTTTCAAATTATTTAGGAAAAAAGTGGATATAACAAATATACATACTACGCGTCATAGCTAAATATATTTGGTGTCATTCAGATATTACGTCAGCGCGTTTTTGGTCAAATTATACCTCTTCCCTCCTTACTAAGCAACATTAAGTGGATGCTCTATCCGTAATACGTAGACTCCCAACAAAAATAAACAAAGCTTGACCTCTCTCGCCCCCGAATTCTGACATTAAAATATGTACATGCTTCAAATATATATTCAACTGTACTGTGTAGTATCAAAATTCGTTATTTACAGTAAAAAATAAAGAATGAATTTTAATACTACGCTCCACAGTTACCAATATGTGTTTGAAACATGTACATTTTTTTAATGTCAGGAGTCGTTCAAATATTACGTTAGCATTTGGGGGCGGAGGTTTAAGCTTTACTTATTTATGCTGGGCGTCTAAGCATTAGTGATAGGGTATCTACATAATGTTGCTTACTAAGGGGGAGTAGGTATAAATTAACCAAAAATCTTCTGACGTAATATCTGAAAAACCCCAAAATATTGCGTATGAAAGTGCACTTAAAGTATTCCAATAGTGCTTGAAAGTGAATAAAGTGTCCTGAAGGTAGTTAAAAGTAGTTTCCAAAACACACTTTCGGAACATATTAAAATTGAGGGCACTCTTTTTGCACTTTTGAGCACTTTTGTAGCATTATTAAGGGAGCACTTTTGTACACTTTTAAAGAGCTTTTGAACATCTTTGAGACGCTTTCATAGCACTTCAGTTCACTTTTGGACACTATAAAAGTGTTCGAAAGTGAGCTTAAGTCGTTTGCAGAAAGTGCTCAAAGGTGTTCAAAAAAGTGTAAAAAAGTGTTCTACTTTTTACAGTGCATGATACAATTAGTGTTTGGTGAGAAAGGAAGAAACCAACCAAATTAGAAGTTACTATAAATATATACTGTTAGTGACTTCAAGCACCAACACACTCCCTCTCTGACCAGCATTGAGAGTGGTGTTACGTATAGTTCTTAATTTTACACGAAGTCTTTAGTTCAAAACAGATCACGATAAAATTGAACATTATTAGAAGATCAGACTTTAATGTACTTTTATTCTTCCAATGGACAATTATCTTATGGAGCATCATAAGCGCACAGTCTTTGTTATTCTTCAGTGACAATGAACAGTATTTAACATCAGTGCAAGTTGATTCTGATTTCAAATTTGTGACAAACGCCATAGGAACTTTAGAAGTGCTCGAAGTCAAAATCCATGATTATGTCATCTTTCATCTAAATGCCAGGTTAGTTGTGAGCTTTATGATTGTGATATATTTGTGTACTCTCTCTGCTTTGGTATTGTTTTTAAAATACTTTATGATTTGTTATACTAATTGAATAGGACCATGTCCTATGTTTTTAAGGTACTTTCAGTATATTCTTTCCGTCCGTGAATCATTGTAGATTAATAATATTAAATATTTTATGTTCTCATATATAAATCCTCTTGTATCATTTATGCATTTAGGGTTTAGGAGCACCCGATGCTCATGTCATTTAAAGATACAATGCTCATAGAGCGTTTTCCCAATTTTATGACAAATAAAGCTGAGCGAGTATGAAGGGAGTATCAGGTTCATTCTCCTTATGGTGTTCGACTCCGTAAATGTATATGAAAGAACTAACATCTTTCCCATGGTGTTCGGCCCCATAAAGTAACATCTTTCACATGGTGTTAGGCGCCTTATTGAGATAATCTCAATTTTAGGTACGAATCCCACATTCGCGCAATGAAGAACAATTATTTTTGACATAATGATCGACGCTTTAGTGATCATAGGTCAATTTTAAGTATAATTCCCACATTCACGCGGTGAATAGCATTTTGCATCAATATTTTCGGATTAGGCTTAAATTTACGAAAACATTCCGACCTTTATGTAGTAGTTCCGATACAATATGATTTTGTTACTTACTTAAATTCTACAACCCCATTCGTTTATTTTTTCCGTAAGGTTTAGGACTTCCAACTTTTAGTTAATATTTTTGGCCCGGTTTCATTAAATATAGATATTCATTTTGCAATTACAATTGTTGAAGATGGAATCTAAAGTCGATATTGTGCGACCACATGTAAATGCAGTTCTGAATTACATTACAACTGTATTTCGTACTGAAATCATAAAAACAAAAACACTAGAATCATTATGGCCACTTGAACAACAGGAAAGGGCAAGACAGGGTTTACAGAGACATTTTATTGCATTCTATGATCAGTTTGATCTTGATCTTGAAGCAAAATACATACGTGAAGAAGCGACTACTGCGATTCGTAAGGCTAATGCCATAGCAAACGAAAATTTAGTTATCAAAATATATTACCACTATGATCATGTCACTCACGAAAAGAAAAGTTTCGGAACAGTACAATGAGAGCTACGATAAATATTACAAGCAGGAAGTAACATCTCGTCATAATAATGTTGTTATGCACAAACAATCGCCGACCTCAAAGGACGACACTGTTCTTGACCTGAATAATATCAAGAGAACACGAGTAGAAATGATAACGACCTTGTCCGATGTCTCGGATGACAATGCAGACACTGTGGATTACCCACGCTGCTCGTATGAATAAAACCAAAACAAACACAAATGAGAGACGGATGCAAATCTTTCTTTCATATATCTCGGTCGTGACGTAAAATTAAATTTAATATTATAATTATAATAATATTGAAGGACGATATTGAATATTCCTTTTTCAAAATTATCAATTGGGCACGCAATGTAACTAGTTCAGAATAAAAATACATTCAGCAAATCAAAAGGTATAAAAAAATTGACGGTAGAAGGAACGTAACGACTATGACGGTATATTAAGCCACGCAACATTGGTTGCTGTCGTGTCGTTGAATTTATGAGAGCAGGTTCCTAAGTAAATATCTGAATAGTTTTGAACTTCGACATATTGACAGTTACTATACGAAATATTTTACTCAGTTTTGGAAGTGTTGCTCGTGCATCAATTTTTAAAAAGTTACATATTTTAGCGAAGATAACGTCAATGTTTCTAGCTACAATAGTAAAGAGTAATATGATTTTCGATCTTAAATTTTGGAAGTTTAGTCAAGCGAACTATAACATCTTTAAACCAGTACCATAAAATCTATATTTTTTGCAACAGACGGTTTATCAATTTTTATTCTTGCGGACGCGTGTGCTATAGAGCAAAATTTCGAAGATTCGGTGTTGACCTAATATTTAAAGCATTATTTATACATTTTTTCGAAAGTTTTCCTTCGCGAATAATCATTTTAGTAATCAAATGTGTTCTTCCATATGTCACATAAATTTGCTAATTTGAAGTAGTATAGTTACAGTACATATATTTGACTTTAATTTACATTTTGCGGAAACCGTATTTTCTTAATTTTGAAAGTCTTTAAGATTCTATGAAATTGAACTACGTCATTTTATTTTAGAATAGGAATATTTGAGGTTCAAGCACTCTTCCATAACATTTAATTCTGGAATTTTATTTGGCAAGCAAATTAATTTAATTTTTGAAAATATAATTTTATGCTGAACAAACTTCAACATTTTATTGTAATTATAAAACTGTGTCAAAATTGGACCATCCCACCTTTATTATGTGATTCATGTTGAAATAAGAATAAGAAAAGTAAGAATGAGAATGAGAAAGATAATGTTTAAAGGAAGTTTCTCTTATGTGTGATTTAGAGAAAAAGGGAACTTCAGTTAGATATTTTGTATACGACAGATTTATGTGTTTAAAATATAAGCAACGATTAATGGGAATGTAAGATTACACTACGGAACGCAGACAATTTTAAAAAGGAATCTACAACTCGTATGACTTAACATAATGCTGTTGTACTATGTTTGCTGTTGTACTATGCTATGTATGCTGTTGTACTATATGTAGATATTGATTGAGATTATTGAGGAGATATAGCAAACTTTTGGTAAGGCATACTACACTTTAAAATAGACATATTTTTTTTTGCTACTCTGATTGATTTCAAATCGATACTTTACAGCCCAGGACGCTAGGGTTTGCTTGTTGAACGATTTTTTTATTGCTCACATGTCTAGATAATTTCGAGATTTCAAGTATTTATAATGGATTACGTGATTCCGATTCGGAAGTTACGACGACTTATGAGTATAAAAGTTTGAATATGTGATGCTATATGAATTGATACAAAGTGACAACCGCTGAAATGTTTACGTTAATTTTAATGAGTACTCCAAAATGAAAGAAATGTGGATATTTACAATGATTTATGCACGAAGACATTTTTGATAAAGGACGTCATTTTTGTGAGGATACACATGACAAAGAGAATAAAAACAATCCCCCCCAACCAATTTTTGCATACAAGGCGTATGAAACTCTCACAGGGTGTAATAAATATAAACAGGTATAGATGGCAAATAGAAATATGATTTTACGAATATACCATTGTTTTGCGTAAATAATTAGCTAAATTATAATTTTACGCTCATATATGCCATATACAGTACATTGTTTTTCCATGTGTTGTGGTGTATATTCTTCGTTTGGATACATAAATTTGTGAAAATTTGGGAATACGATAGAGTGCACACATGTTTAGTTTCGGTAATTCTATTATAGGAGAAACACCAAATCTTTTCTGTACTTTGTACATAGTATTTATTGAATTTTCATTTTTCAATCTTTACTTTTTGTTGATCCTATATATTAGGTAACCGAATTTCAATTATTATAATTTTAACATCTCCCACATTTTTACATTCAAGAGGCTTATAGATTTTTGTTTTCTTTATTTGGTAACGTATTTAATTATTTAATTTTACTAAAATTAGGTTTAGAATAATTTCTATCACTTTCTTTAACACGAACGATACAGTTCGCACATTTCGTCTAAACTACAAGAAAAAAATATAAAATTTGGAATGTGGAAGATAGCGGTCAAGTTCTTTTGTTGAGGTACTATTTTTGTGTACTTTCTTCATACCATCTAATTTTTTCCAAAAATTCCAAGAAGGATTAATTTGTTAGGCATCGGTACGTCTAGAGATCACAGATAAATGCTAGATATAGGAAAATTCTAGACTTTGCAGTGACCATAATGGACTAAATAGACCATTATTTTTCACAATGTTACTTGCTACGAAAAGTTTAATTCGGATATACTCTTTTCTTTAATTTTTAAATTAACGTTTATTTTTTTTTAAATTCATGGTACACCCATATTTAAGGCAAAAAAATCTCATTATTATTTTTCGATTTTTGAGTTCACTAATAAATAAGTTACAACAGTAGATATTTTGTATTCGATCTTACTACAGATTTTTGTAGAGTCAGTTTTTCTCATTTTTGCGGATCAATTTAATAGATTTTTGCTTCGGATAATGACGAACAATCAGTTCAACCTAAAATATTCGCGGAAATTTCATCACCACCCCTTCCGGATGACATTTGCATTGATTATTTGATACTAATATAGTGGCGATTGACTTAACATCCCCTCGTTTGATGATTTCGTTAATAATAATATATAAAGTTTACACATTAAAATAAATTTTAGTTTAATAAATAAGGGTATAGTACATGTGAATAGGCCAAGGTTGTACCTTTCCCCTATTGGTGCCATGCACAAACGTTAAATAACAGCTCTATGATTTGGTTTTATCTTTGTTTATATTTATATTTAATATCGCCTATATAATTCTTTAATCATCGAAGTGATAGAGTGAAACGTAAATATAAGTTAAATAAATTTGATGTCCCCATGGCTCCATTTTTTTAACACAAACTTAATTCGACTGAATACACAATAACGATAATAAGGATATGAACGACTCAATATTATTGCGCGACGGATTGATTTTTCATAAAGATGATACTCAACGACGAAATAAACAGTGATAGTTTTGGCTCCAATGAATTTTTCAAGATTTTTTTAAGCCAAGACATAATTTACTACGAAACCTATGAATCCACCTGAAAATAACAAGAATGTTTAACGTTTCCTGACAACGATGCAAATGATAAAAACAATGTATGCAATATACCAGTTCCAGACGCCTCTAATTCGCAAATTCAAATCGAATATAAACATCCGGTGTATAACACGATAATTTTTGCACAGTTGATTAACGACATCCCGTACGTTAATTTTCGTATTTTGGACGAGACATATACGTACAACCAGACAAATTCACTACACGCAGCACTTACAGATTGTTATAAATTTTACGTAATATATTTGACAAATCAGGTTTACACCCTCTAGTCACGATAATTTCAATTTGAATTTCCTTTAGTTAACACAAGAATATAGCGCGACATACACCTCACGCCTTTAATCATAAACTGCAGTACATGAGTTCAAAGGCATCATTTCTTATCGTGCAAGCGTCTATAGTTCTGAAGAAGCGACAGAAAGAGAGATAAGACATTTACAAGGAAAATTAGGTCAGTTTTATTTAACATACATAACATACATACATATATCATTTCCGGCACAGCGTTTAATGGCAAATATGGTTTGTTGACGTTATGGCTTTGAACATCGCTTTAGGGCAGGACCAGCGGAGACCTGTGTCTGTTAATTTTCGGGACAGCATTAGTGGCGAGAGATAGCTCCACCCACAAGTAGGAGGTAATATCACACGTGGTTTGGTCAAGAGCGACATAATCACGCCTTAAGCTGTTTGTGAATGTTTGACAGATTGCTTTTAGCTACGTTCGTCAGAAGGATTTTTTCCCTATATTTTTTCCAACTTAAGATGTCAAATATTTTATTTACACGCTGGAAAGGTTAATAGCTTACATTATTTTCAATTTTTACAGTTTGGGACCATAGTACATTAAACTTATTAATGCGTTTTTTTAAAGTAATAGTTTAGTTCAGATTATATTCGCAGATTCAATAAAAATTAGAAAGTAGATTTTTAATACTTTAAAGTTTAGGAAAGGGAAAAATAATGGCTAAGGCTTATACTAAGGGATCATTTCGGTGATTTGCTTCTTGAGACCTAATAACAACAATCCCTCCTATTTACATTAGAAATTTCATTACCTTAATTTGCGGTTAATACAAAAAATATAGTTTTGAGAATTCATAACTTTTATTTGCACGGAATTTTAAGCAAGTAGTTTATCGCCT
>JAGDQP010017995.1:19571-37409 GCA_022664845.1 Lepisma saccharinum | reverse complement strand
TAGACTGGAACTGGACAAACGAGATTAAATGTCCTCTCCGCTTCCTGGCTTCAAATATTCATGAAAATTTTGTCATCATTAGCAGTTAGTCCAGTATCGCTTTTAGATAGAGGTCATTTCGGGCGACTCATATTACTTTAATCGCGAAATCATAATTTTAAAGCGATGGCAATGTATCGTCCAATTTTAAATGCTGTGTATGCACATTGTTACACAAACTGTCTTTAGTCTACTCGGCAAAAAAATTCGATCAATGTCAGGAGCTGTGGGCATGTTAGACTTTATAGTTCAAAATAGCTTGGAGAAAACGTTTAGTGAATGTTCAAAGCTTCTAAAACTGATATTAACAATACCAATAGCAGCCACAGAAATTTCTAGCCACGAAAATTGTGACAAACTATCAAATTCTATCCTCATAGCTACGGCATTTTTCTAAGTTTTCTCAAAATCGTAATTAATTGACTAACGTTCGTTTATTTGATGATCTGGTCACTTCTTCTTTTGTGTATAGGCTACATAATTTAACTCAAACGTTGATTGATTGTGACTTATTAGCTACCCAATCCTCTCACACATAGTGACATGACAGTCCAGGCCTGCAGGCAGGGGGGCATGAGCCCCCATAAATTTTCCTTTCCCCAATACAAATATTTAAGTTTATATATGTGTGGTAAGCCCAAGCCCTTTCCTAAAGTTTTTGTGGCCCCCTACTTATTGTGGCTAGCGGCGGGCCTGAGTGCAACACCCAATGGAGACAACCACTGGCCGCCAGTAGAGTTGTTTAAATGTTCTTGCTTTTAAAATCAGTTTTTGTATATAACAATTGACATACTGTCCTCTAGGGTTAGAGAATTGAAGAAAATATATATCTGGCGTAGTTCCTTTGGAAATTGCGAATTCTTTACTTATCGCAACTCATTGTGGACCTGAAAATAGAAAGAAAGTCAATTCCAAAGGACGCACATCACTTGAAATATAAAGCGTAATAGAATTGCGACATTTACGATGAACTGACCTTTTAAACCTACGCGTTATTTTTCCTGGTTAGACTACTATTTTTTAAAAAAAATATGTACGACCTATTGCTATACTTACACGTTCAGTTGTTAGTTCCTTTGTTAAAAGTTTGTGGGGTTTGTTTTCAATATGTATTGTCACTGTATGTTTCTACAGATAATCTTATAGGATGAAAGAACTGTCACGTGTAACAGAAGTAGCGGAAGTTAATTCCTGTTAATCCTATAGTGTACAAGAAGCAACGGAAGTGATAGTATATAGATCTCTATTCGATGCTGAGCTGAACGTAAACTTCTTACGTGCGTGGAATTGCAATACGTGCGTGGGATTGCGATACATGCATGAGAAAAGTTACTTTGTTTACTTAGCGTGGATAATCTGTAATTCATGTTCACTTCTTGCACAATATACTCTTTGTCATCGTCAGAACTTGTTTTATTACTTCTAATGAGCAGTAAATATTCTTCCTTGTGCTATTCGAGCAATAGCTTTACAACGAATTAAAATTTAAGATACTGAGAAAAGAGGCTTTCGTAAGTGATTTCTGTCCAAATGTCCCAGTACAGCATAATATTTCACAAACCGGCAGGGAAAAACACGAGCAATACAAAATGTTATGAATGTTTGAGGAGTACTGATGCCGAGGAGAATACAGTGACAAGAGACGAAATGGCTGATATTGTAGAACAACTTCGATCTTGCAATATACATTCAGTATAAATTAGGTGTCGGGCGCAAAATGTATTCCAGAATCGTTCCCGAAGAAAACAAGAACATTTAAGGAAGTTGTGATTCCGAAATACACAAATAAATGTACAGTTCACTCTCGATTATCCGCGGTCTTCCTTTCCTTTCTTACAAGTATGGTCTACAATTAAACGTTACTTTGTGATAAAATGTTGTTAAAAAAAACTTCAATCACAAATAAAGGAGAGGTGTTGTAGTATGAAAAAACAAAAACAGTTAATATACTTTTTTTTTTTGTGAAAAAGTAAGCAAACAAACTTGTAAGTAAAGAAAACTGCTGTTGTTCAATCATAATTGTATTTAAAACTGTTTAAAAGCATTTTGTGTTGATTTGTGTCCTTTTCCGGCCATTTTACGGGTTATCCACGGTTGTCGCCCCACCCAATTTCGCTTATAATTCAGAGTTTACTGTATTTGCAAATGCAAAAACATACCAAAATCTTTCCCAAGCAAACTAAGTATATTAAGCAATGTTCAAGATACAATCCCAACTGCAATAAGAGAAACAAAGGTTTTATTTTTTTCAAGGAGATGTGTATGAGCGCATGTTGTCATCAGAAACTATAAGTACATAATTATATGAGTGTGGACCATTTGGCAGATATTTTGCACTGTCCCACTTATAGTAAAGCTGATGTTACGTGTGAAGTTCTTTGTGGCTATAGCGTAGAGTATAAACCTTCATCAGAGACAATACTGAAATTTAGTACGCATAGTGACAATTCAAAGGGGAAGGCAGATGTGATATAAGAACAAAACGAAACGAGACAAACAATACATAATAAAAGAGTAAACATATGTTCTACAAACTACACCTATTCCAAGTGTGAATTTATCGCATCAAACGGTGTGGTGCATATACATAAGGAAGAAGAATCATCACATCCAAATGTAGATAAAATGTGGCAAATGAGAGAGAGAAAATACGAAGAAAGAAAAAGAAAGTTAATACAAATGCAAAAATGTACAACAGGAAAGGGAAGACTAATGTTGATTCAGAGATGCACAGAAGAAGAAAGAAAAAGAAGGTTATTGCTAATGTAGAGATACGAAGAAGAAGAAGAAAAAGCAAAAGGGTTAATGAAGATATCCCCTGAAGAAGGAAGAAACGGAAAGTTAATATTGAGACTTCAAAGGTGAAAATCACTGCTATTATGAAAGGGCCAAACATTGTCCGGAAGATTGATATTAATGTAAGAAAATAATATGTAAGACACAAGACGAAGAAATAAAAAAGGCTAACTTGGAACAGCTAAAGCTATTCAAAGGTTTAGTAGAAAAATACGACGAACTGTTGAAAGCGTTAGATGCTACCTGAACCGATTTGGTATAAACAGTGGAGGAAGTGATTAGTGATGATAAGAATTATGTAAATGCGATATGAACGTGTAAAAAGGAAAGAAGTACATCACTGAAATATTTATTGTTTTGAGAAAGTTTAACTAACAGTAGTAAGTTAATGTTCAATTTTATTTTAACGAGAAGCCATGTGTAACTGGTCTCGCAACTACCGTTACGTAGATATTGTAATTAGACATTGTTTCGTTTTCTCAGTGGTTTATATATTTACTTTTTATCAAAATGAACTAATTTTATTTAATACTATTTTGGGCCATAAACCTTTTTAGTGAATCCAAGAAAGGAAAGGAAATTAGTTTTGTTATTATAACATCAAGATAGAAGGTTGAAAATGAAATATATAATACAAAATAATCTTAAATATTATTATAATTAAAGAAGAAATAATATTAATTTCATTTCTAGGTGCAAATGTGTCTAATTTAATAATGTGTCTATAAAAACACATATTATTATACAAGAAAGGCTATTTATATGTTGACAGAGATCGTCGTCATCCATTCTCGTTTTCTCGAAAATATTTTATTATTAAAATATTTTAAAGTACATTGCTAGCCGTAGCATTTAGCTGAGTATGTTTCATACTTTAATTGAGAAGTAGAGAACTCCGGTCATGAAATGCAACGATTGAACATGTGCTGGGCTTACATAACTCAAGTAAAAGTCGCCTTACAGAGTCTGAGCCTCAGAGGTGTAGTGTAGCCCGATGGAGTTTGACCTTTTAACCTTCAAATTATACCCTTAAGAACTTACTATTCTTAATTTTCTTATTTGTTTATTCTTAAAAGAGTAGATGTAAACCATAGGTTATCTTTCATCTTAAATGACTTCTTCCTACTTGGAAATATGTGCGAATACTAAAGTGAGTCATTGCTGTCTGAATCGGATGTTTACAAGTATACCATAAAGAGTTCGTTGTTCGATACTGCTTTGCATAGAAAACTAAATGGAAGCCTTCAATAAAGTTTACTCCAATATCTTGGCGCTTTTCGCTTCGCAGGTATATATTATACTGTTAAAGAAAATGTGCTTTCCAAGGTCTGCGTGCAGAAATGGAACAGGATTTCAGAACAGTTTAAGCTATTTTAAAATTTACTTGCTGTGTTATTCCAGTGAAAATAAAGTAAAAAGGCAAGTGTGAAAGGGAAATTGTTTTTAATAGACAAAAAAAAAAAAAAAAAAAAAATAGATGGTTAATTTAATCCGTATATAATTTGTTTGTTTGTCCGCGCATATCTTTTGAAAAATGCGCCGATTTTGATGAAACGTTTTGCGATTTGTAGAGAATGTTCCAATTATGATCCCATTGTCATTTTTGGATGAGAAAGGGAGAAAACGAGAGGAAACTTTTTTTCATGTGTTTTGATTACACTCCCAGAAAGCGAGAAAAGCCCAAATGAAACATAATTGTAGAAGACAACCGTTATTTACTAACAAGTAAGTAATATTTTTTCCATACTTTAAAAATGTACTAAAAGTAAAATAACTTTTCACAGGAAATGGAAATCGCATTAAAAACGTAAGAAATAATGAACATGATGTTTACTAAATAATATATATATACAACTTCCTTGAAGCGGATATAAAAATAATACAACTTAACCTGCAGGATGTATGGAGGCAGGTCTACGAACGAAGGGCTGTGAGCAAATTGAACAGATAGTATTGCGACTCCTGAATAAAGATGACGTCCTAAGGACGGGACCTAAAGTTAAAGTGGGCGCCTAACCACGCAGGGTATCGAACCCATGAAATCTTGATGAGAAAACAGCGAGCGTTACTACTCACACAACAGCATTTCCTCTGAACCACACCTTCAACTATTATACATCCCTTGGTATACAGTCTCTGCGCAGTCATTGCCCTAACCCTTTTTATCTTATCTTCTTTAGTGTCTCTAGTATTGTTCGTCTATCGCCAACTCTTCTGCATTATCATATTACGTTATCTTCTGAGTTCAGTCGATTTTTTCATTCTTCTCCATGCCTACATTTCAAAGGCTTCCTTCACTCTTTCGTAGGACCCACGTTTCGGCTCCATATAAAATATTTCATAAATCTTTTTCACAACCTTTTGTTAATCGTTCCACAGAAGAGATTTCTCTTCTTAACTGAATGTCTTCTTCGCCATTCCTATTCTTGCCTTTATTTCCTTTTCACATGTCATATGCTCATTTATAATTAGGGCCCGGAATTTTAGGATTTTATAAACTTCATTTTACGCTTTTAAAAGAGTTGGTTTAGCCCATTTTATTATTTTTCTACCATACAGGTATTAAATTGACAAATATTTGCATTAAAATGAAATATGTGTCAAATAAATTTCAGTTGCAAACACATTTTATATTAACGATTACTGAACATAAAACATGGAAAAATAATTAATTAAAAACATTAATATTCGAAGTTCCTATTTTCTCAATATTCAGTTAAAGATTACCATACAAAAAAAAAAAGCTTGGAACACCACGTGAACTGGATTCTCTCTCTCTCTCTCTTTCTTTCTCTCTCTCTGTGTGTGTTTTTACATTAAATCTTAAATCGTAACCTGTTGGATCACAACAACAATTCATTGTTTAGTTACGTTGAAATGAATAGTTTTTTACTGTATTAACGCAGACAATGTACTATGCAACGCAATTACCAGCTTCGCAGTACCACCATAAACTCTGCAAGACATCCACACGCCAAACGAAAACAAGAATGGAATTGAACTTTATTTCGGTCATTTAGGCAACTTTGACTCAAGCCGAACGAAAGAAAAATAAAAAATAAAACAGCAAAGTGTAAAAGAAAGTTCAAAACAAATGCATATTCGTGCACGTTTTCACTATTAACCGTAGGACTTTCATGTATTAATCCCTACGTTTTTCTGAAAAGTTCAGTGTAGCTTTTTTTAGGTTTTTCACTCATTTTAGCCTTTTTTAAGTTCTATATGATTCACACATTTGATTGAGAAATGAATGAAACCAAAGTATATGTTACAATAGTGGTGATAGCAATTAAGAAATAAAATTGGTTAGAATAAGAATCCTGGTCCTATTTATAAGTTAGAATACTTATACAGTAGTCTCGTTTATCCGACGTTCGCTTATCCGACATTACGTATTAGGCGTATCCGACATACCATCGGAAAAAAATACATCAATCGGCAACAAGAACTGCAAGTTGTGAACGTAGTCTATTTTTCGTTGCTCCCGACTTTACCACATGGCGCGCCCGTCTACACTATGACTCATGAATCTTGTTATTCAGTGCATGAAGGATGATGATCAGTATGAAATAACTGATGAAGAAATTGTTAATTTTTCCTGTTTCATTGTGAAACACCATTATTAGGCTCGTAATGTGTAAAATTATAACATACTGTAGTTTGACGTTTAATAGGCTTTTTCTTAGCACCTCCATATTATCCGGCATTTTCGCTTATGCGATGTTCTGCCGGCCCGTTTATGTCGGAAATGCGAGACTCTACTGTACTTATAGGTACATATTTGTTCCACTTTTTTTCTCCCAAATTCGATGTTCGCTGTGGTTCCGCTACTACTCTTTTCGTTCTATTACGTTCATTCTCATTCCTTGTTCTTCGCTGTTTTTCTGCAGCCGTCTAAACATCATTTTCCTACTTTCTATCAAATTCAATTTTTGAAATACCTTCCTTTACGTTAGATAGTAACACGAAACTTGGCATCTATACATTGTTCGGCACAATTGATAATACTTCACGTGTACTCGGTTTCAAGGACCCCAGATGTCAGTGTTGCCAACCTATTTAAAAATATTTTTTCAAATTGGTTCCATATGCTGGAAGTATGCGTACCACCAACCGTGGTACAGTATAAACATTATTCTACACAATAGAAAAAAAACCTGTGGATACTGCTCGCATCCCTAAGCACCCTCAGCTGTCAGTGTTGCCAACCTATTTTATAAAAATAAATGCGTGTGTGAGACCTATCAAGGGACCCACAAAGACTTAGCTATTGTTAGTAGAATCGCTGCGCTCCCTTGTTTTACACCGTTGGATTGTTTAACTTATAAGAACAGTGACACTCAGTTTCGTTTAATCACTTTGAGTCGTTCTCATTGCAACAATCCGTTTACTAAACTAGAGAAAATCGTAAATGCTACGTATGCATAAGCTCAATAATGATAAGAAAATACCTTTATTATTATATTAAATTGTTATATGTTTTATGGAATTGGTCGTAAGGGTACATCACAGCTTTATATCATGTTGTCGAACTTAATTCTAAAGTAGAATATGCTTCTGAACGTTAAATTCGTGGATTTGTATTTACTCTTTATGAGAATGAAAGTATGAGTGTCTGTAAAATAAGTCTGATAGAATATCAGTCTAGCCGAAAATCTGCATTGTTTAAAAATTAGTGCTTTGTATGAAGGAATTGTTGCTACGAAATGTTTTGTTCGTATAGCTACAAATTTTACCAAATGGCGTCGTTCCTTACTCCGAGAAGCATAAAGTTAGATTTTACTTTTAGGACAACAGTTCCTTCTTTTAGTATGTTATACATCTTACTTACGCCTTTGACATATTCAAGGGAAGAAGGTGCTGGCCTAATGCAACCTATGTAACACTAATAAGCGAAGTAAAGAAATCGTATTAAGAAATTTCACAATTTTTTTTTACCTTTGTTATCATGAGTTTATTGCTAAAAATATATTAAATCAGACAAGACAGTAACTTCGTAAAAATGCAGACCTTTAGCCACTCTTCTGCATAGCAAGTATTCAGATATTTATTAGCAGCCTCTGCGACCATATACTGGTTCCATTGTTACCCATCTTTTGACCATGTATTGAAATCACTTAGCATGACAGTGAAGAGTAAATAGATTGCACGCAAATCTTGACGAAAAATAAACCATTTCTGATTAGATCGGTTTGTAATCAACGGGAATACAAGGCTGTAGAAATCTTTGTACCTTCGTAAGACGAGCTTTAATTTTGGTTTGTATCTAGGTAAACATGAATTATATCAAATGGTGGTGCCGAATAACGTACTGAATCTTGGATCTCCTTTCGAACCCAATATACTAGTGAAAATCATTATTGTTGTTTAGACTTGGCACTTCTTAACACCTATAAAGTTGATTTGTATCCGACCTATATGTTACGACATATATGATTTGTGAAACAATACGTTCTCTTCTTTTATTAAATGAATTAATATGATACATTTGTCTTTGCAACAAAGACTGCAAAGACTTTGCTACGAATCAATCTGTGAGTGGACTGGCTGGCTGGCATCGAATTATAAAATATACGCAATTTAGTTCAGCCCCCCTTCCCCCGCGGATTTCCTCCTCCACACACACACACTATGTATTGCACGTATTTTGCACAAATGTATTTTAGAGAGTGGTTTTCGTATTTCCACACTAAATCTCAGATAGGGGTCTAGAAGCGTTCGCTCAGAGTAGTGATATATTCGTCTGTCTTCATGGATCTCATCAAAAATAGGATTCTCCATAGAAGGAAAATGGTCGTTTTGGGGTCAATGCTAGTGTCATGTCATATATTGTTCCATGGAAGTTGGTATGCAGGTACCAGTAGAAGCTGTAAATTGTTAACTTTCGTCCTTCGTGTATATGTCATTGTATAAAGTGTGGGTTGTATCATAGTTGACCGTAGAGAATAGTGTATAAAGGAGTGACACAAATTCAAATCAATCTGCTCGTATGAGAATTTCCAATTATCGAAGGTTGTTCTATACTTAAGTATTTATGATTTGACGTACAAGCAAGGGACAAGGGTGCAAATTTCAGATCGCCATATGATTGATGTAATAACTAATGTTTTGCCTTATTTCCCCTTTTCACCCACATCTTCGCTTATTATGTTATATATAACTAACTAACTAAGCTGTAATGTCATACGAGAATTTACGGTAAACGGAGCACTTCACGCTTTCAAGCGACATTTAAAAACTTTGTATGAAGACTTCCTTCAGTTGCAGATTCCTTAGTAGTTGAAATACATGTAGAGCGCTTACCTCTTGTTCTTGAGGTCGTCGGTTCGATTCGCTCATGCCATGTGAGCTTTGTGGTGGACAAACACCGTGTGCGTGGGTTTTCTCGGGATTCTTTCGTTTCCTGCCACTTCTCTCATTCCACCAATCCATCCATTATCATCCATACGGCCTGAGCCAAAGTTGCCTAAAGGTGTTAAAACTTAAATTGAAAATTTAATTCAACAATGGGAGTGATCTTCTCCTCTTGTATACGATATTCTTTTATTCTGAAGAAGCGTATTTTTGAACTGATTGGCAAGTTCTGTGGAAGCGTTTGTGTATCTTTTGTTGTTACATTGTTAGCAACGAAATACATTTATTTTAAAGGGTATCCTCGTATCGATAAAATCGAAATTGTATGTAGAGAATATTAAAAGTAGTACAGCGTACTCACGATTTTTTTTTCTGTTTTTCACTGATACTGACTCTGACTATTTACTTCTCACTTAATATCAATAAAATATAAGTAGTTCTCACTTTATACCACCCATTTCTCAAATGTAACCAATGAAAGGGTAACTTTTTCTTAAAATATTTCTGCTACGTTTTTCGTCTCGAAATACTTGTTCTGCGAAACATACTTTTTCTGTGCACACCATACGCATGTTACACAATAAAGAAACAGTAAACGAAAAAGAATCAAACAAAATGTCCGCCGTTAGTCAGACGTTAAACACTATCGATGAGAGTGTAAACGAAATTCATTTTAAATGGAGGAGGGCATTAATATTCCAGGATATAACTTATACACAGCAAGCTGGAATATAGGGTGTTTAAGAAATGATGGTAAATATTCTAGGACTGTTTTTCCATTGGTAGAACTAGAAAAAGATAACTTACGTATCGGTAGAAATTTACTTTTTTTTTTTTTACGATCCCCAAATCGATTTCTTACAGTAATAAGCAAATGAGTATTTCTCGATAATTAATAAACAGTGCATTAAATTTGTGTTTGATGAAATTAATTTATAGCAATACAGGAGATATGGGAAGTTAAATTGTGATGTCATCTATTTGGCAGTATCTCCAACTTGATATAAAGTTTTATTTTCTCAACTGGTTCTTTGTCATTTTATTGAATATTTTATACCCCATAGTATAGACCTCATAATAGACGTCTATGTCCATACTAAAGTGTAATCTTAATATGAAGTACAAAATGCAATGTTGCGAATTGTGCCTGAAAGGGTGAACGTTGAAAATATTTTAAACATTTCATCTCATATATTAATCATAGCTTGCAACGCTGCATTGTGAGTTTCACATATGTTCTTATCATTACTACTGCATATAAAATAATACCAATAAAATAACACTATATCAAGTTGGAAACATTGTCAACCTGATGATTACATCAAGAAGTCGATTTGAGTTTCAAGTTCGAATTCCTTATCTCGAAAACAAAGGAGAATGCGACAAATGATAAAGATGATCTTTTCATGTTTTGGTGTCAAGAATTCACTTGTAAAGTTGTCAGTCGAATTCTGTTACGCCCTGTATATTAAGCCAGTTTGTTATTTTATGATCAAATCTGGTATCGAAAACTAGCTGAGTTCGGAATGACTAGGCCTAACTCCCTATCTTCATGAATAAGTTATTTTGATTTTAAACAGGTCTCTGAACCATTACGAGGGTAATAAAACTTCTGTCTACTCTGTGTTGGAAGAATTATTTCCGAATAATGTTTCCAAGAGGCAAGTCTATATTATTTTTTCTTAACAGAGTTAATTAATTAATTTGACGGAGACTATTAAAGTGATATAGGTAATTAAAATGCTCCCATTTCTGAATAGAATAATTGTTTCCTAGATGCAGCTGTATCACTTCTCTTTCGACCAACTGTGAATTCCTTCGAACAGATGCTTCACGTTTACGGCTCTATTTAAAATTTAAATCCCTTTCATACTTGGCCAATGCAGAATATAATTATAGTAAGCGTAGGTTGATCGTGGGCTGGACCTTGCCGCTAATGCTGCATGTGGGTGGAGAGGGGGTTGGCAATGGAGGAAATGTCCAGCTGAATCACGTGTACTGACTGCTATGTCTAGGGCGTAGTGCATCGTGCCTGTGATGATCTCCATCAGCAGGTTTTTAGTTTGAACGTTCGACGCGAACGTTGCTCTTACAAATGTGGAACACCGGAAGTTGAATGTCGTTTGCATTCATTCTACTGTAAATATAGAAACAAAGATCGGAATTTAGCACAAAATTGTCAGTGGCTGTATTCCGGAATTTGTTAATGTTGTGTACTTGTTACTCCTATCACCCGTCCTCCTCTTGGTACAGTCACAACATATCCTCTGGTATTTATAGGTACTACAGAGAAGAAATTAATTATTCAGCACCCCACATTGTGGCGTGTTGTAGTAATATAGCTTTTCATGTGATGTTGAGCTTCACTGAAAATTCAAATCCTTGTAAATTCTTCGAGAACACGTGACACTGCTCGTAATTATTCGTACTGTCTGCAGTTTCCCGATATTTCTATGGGCGGGTTTACTTACAAACAAACATACTGATGGGACAGAAAAGAATTATATATATATATATTTCGATTTTTTTCTTCCGTCATGATTAGACTGTGAAAGAATGTGCGCATGCAAAATTTTGGCTACTCGAGCGAAATTACTTTGGGAGATATCGATGATATGAAAGTCAAATTCTGTCTCTGGAAAGTGATAAACAAGTAGGGAAATATTCTTATGTTCTTATATTTCTGAAAGAAATGAAAGGTAAGTACACAGTAAAGGGATCTGGATAGAAGACGCTACCTGCTGGAGGGTATGCTCTTCATGACCGCCATCTTAAAGTCCGCCATTTTGAATCTCTTAGTCATTTTCTTAAATGGGAAGTGAGTCGTGTAATATGTCATTCTGGACTAGAATTTTATGGGAAATACGTTTCTGAAGTCATATTTGCCTTAAATTTAATATTGTGAGAGATATGTCACTTCTAAACGGGTAATGATGCAATAGCCTGGAAACACCCATTTCGTTTCGAAATAACGAAGGAAATTAAACTCAAATGTATACTGATTGTTTCTGGATATAATGCCCTATCGATATGGATTTGTATCCATTTGTGTTTCGTTACTTCCGTTATTTCAAAAGAAAATTGGTGTTTCCAGGCTATTGCATTATTATCCGTGTACAAGTGACATATACCCTTATCTCTCACAATATTAAATTTAAGCCTCGGCTGTCTGGTTGATAGTAACATTTGGTCAAGTTTTAGAACACGCAAGTGTCTCAACTATACTGAAAAGCCAACCTTTTTTATTTATTTTTTTATTTAGAAAATGACGTCCAAATATGGTGATCTTTTAAAAAACAACCAATTTCCGTTGCTTTTACAGCGAAACTGTATTTTTGTGATAAAGTACCTAGAAACGGTTACACAACATTGTTAACAACAAGTACGTGATTTGTTACGGAAGAGAGTAAAAGATTTTCGGAAACTTGGAATCGTTGATTATTCTTCAAAGTTGTCAAAATTTGTGTACATGGGAGAAATCTTTTGACAGCACAAACTACACACACATATCTATCATATAAGAAAAGCTTCTTGATGCTAATTAGTTGCTAAGATATGACTTTCCAAATATAGTACATCATACCATGTTTTGAGCTTATCAACAATGAAATTTAAGAAGGGGCGGTAGATCTGTATTTTTAATAATAAAAAATACGGATCTCTTAAATTTCCATAAAGAGCTCATAGAAAAATAATTAGCGTACAGTATGACTTAACGGGTACAATTTTTAATTGAACTTCCTGAATTGAGATGGAATGGGTCATGCGTTACTGATTTACCTTTAGCGGGGACTCTCGGATACAACCCCATTAGCCCCCCTTCCCTCTTATTCTGGCTTTGGTTCTGTTGAGTCTAAGTTGAAAATATCTTCTTCACAGTACTGTACTTTGAATTTGACATAAAGTTGATACAGTGGCGAAATCTTTTTTACGTGTTTCGAATATACATAGGTACTATAGCTTTTAATTTCTACAATTAGAGTTTTCTTGTTTACCTTAGTTAATAATAATAATAAATAAATAAATGCTTTTATTATCGTATTATGAACAACCTGTAGGTCAATACAACTCGTTACAGAAATGTCTTCATTAACACTGTTAAAGCGGTTAAGGTTTAATTTACAAAAATGGATAAACATTGCATACAATAAGCTTATTAAAAATTACAATCACAACTACACTCTGCACTATGTAAAAGTGAAGGAGTTAGGTGTGATACAAACCAATTAAGAAAAACGGTAACATCAAATGATAAAAAAAAGAAAAGAAATAAAAGTGCATAAATGTTGTATCAGCTAATATGACAATAAACACAGGTGATTAAAATAATTACATTATTTGCTTTATTATCATAGTTCATGTGAATACTGTATAAATTCCAGAGCATTGCATGAAATGAGCTTTAGCAAAAGTATAATTCAAACTATAATTTAAATATATTTTACCTTTAAAATAGAAATGAATAATGAATGCTTTATTTTCATGCTATGAGTAGCTTGTTCGCAAATACAGCACGCGTCAGGGATACTCTACTTGTTTGCATAAATACAGTTATATGAGTATAATTTATAAAAATAAATATATCAGCTTAAATTTAAATACAATTGATATAAACCATATAAACAATATAATGTTTCAAATTATACAATTTAAGAGCACATTAAAATATATTCTGATTAGTAATCATGGTCTAAAGTCACTTAAATAAAAAATAAAAATGGAAAGCACATTTATAAAGAATGATTAAGAAATCAGAATATATTATAATTAAAACAATATACTGTATTATACTAAAATCCCACATTACTTTCATATTCAAGTTCTGTCATTTTTGAAGAGTTGTTGAAGTTATCAATCATTCTGGATAAAATATTTTTGTCTCTTTCCATGTTAACTAGGAATTTGTAATCCCTAAAATTATGTGTTGACATATTAAAACCAACCTTTTTCTAATAAAAATGAGCTGTGGATTTCATTTGGTAATATATCTTCAATGAATTGCTTATCAATATTTTTTCTTCTGCGGTACAGGGCTTCAAGCCCAAGAAAATTGCACCAATAATCGTAACGATACTCATAATATGGCAACCCAAACTTCAAACATAACATTCTAATAAAGAATTTTTAAATTTATTCAATTTTGACCTTGTTGGTTATTGGGACTTGGTACCAAATTATTATTCCAAATTCAAGTTTCGCTCTAACAAGCACTTTATATAATAGAGTGCACGTTTGTAGTCTAGCTAGCTCACCCCATTGATTGAATATATCTATAGCCTATTTTTCTCTTTGACTCTTGCGTTAAAAAGTCTATGTATTCATTAAATTTACCTTTAGTGTCGAATTTAATACCTAGATCTTTGGTAGTTTGCACTCTATTTATAACGTTACCCTTTATTCTGTAAGCACTTGGAATATAATTGTTTTTTCTGGTATTGCTGATAACATTTGTTTTCTTCGCATTTACTTCCGTTTTGTTATTTTGACACCATTCGGCTACCGCATTAATACCCTCCTGTACTCTTACTATGTCATTACAATTTGTAATTTTAGAAGTAGTTAAAATCGTCAGCGTAAAGTAAGGGTGTTGCATAATTTACCCTGTTGCACAGATTGTTAATGAATATATTAAATAATATAGGGCCGAATGGGGATCTTTGTAGAACTCCATCACCTATTTTTGCTGAAGTAGACAATTTTTTTATTGAACTTAACTACTTTATAACTCCTGTCATTCAAATATGACTCAAACCACCTTATGTATATACATACAAAGGGGACAAATCCATACTTCGTAACTTGTTTAGCATAATCGAATGATTAACAGAATCAAATGCCTTTGCAAAATCAACATATATTACGTCACATTGTGAATTACTATTAATACACCATTGTATCTGGATAGTTGCGTGGCTTAAATAATAATAATAATAATATAGAGAGAGACGCTAGAGAATGATATCTTTGCTTACAATGGAACTAGACTGACAAGTTTAGAAGGCTTTCAAGTTCACATGATTTCAGAAACATTGTTGCACAGAATTTCTATAAGATGTTTTCGAATATTGTCAATAGCCTTTATTTATGTATTTATTTTTTGTTTCTTGTCGGTTTACAACCGACCTTTCAGTTAACTTTATGAATGCCAATTTCGACATAGGTAAGAACCACTCACATTCTTTAGAAACGTTAACGTCTTGGAGAAGCCATTAGTAGCAGCAAGCTTAGTTAATTATTCGGAACATGCATTTCCAGTTTTATGTTCGGGGAGCTATTTCCGTACAAGAAAATTGGTTGTATATTTTTATATGAATGAGCTTTTACCCTTTGTACTTGACAGAAAAACATAAGTTTATTGTTTCTGTGTCCTTTCTCAAGTATAGCCTTCGTTTCTTTTTAATATAATTAGTTTTTATTGGCGAATTTCTTTTTATTTCTACTTTGTTTGAGCTGTGCTGTTTTTTGCCCATCTGAACTGAGAAATAGAATATACGAGTCTTTGCTTTGTCAGAAGTACAAGATATTATATGGCTTGTTTTCATTACATTCTTTTAAATGTTTTTGTATCATGTCCTTGGTGTTTTGCATTATTTATCATCAAGTAATTAAATGTGTTTTCAAATGCTTGTAGTCAAGTTGTATATATCTTCTGCAGTACACGATTGGTTGTGCATTTAACGAAGCTACAAAAGTGAGAGTATTTATGTTAATATCGTGAGTTCTGAATGTTATCCTCAAATGTTTACATATCCTTTATTTCGTTTATATATTTTTCGTCAATATTCTATGTAAATTTTGTAATTTCAGTTGTATAGCACAGAAAGATGTTCGGCATATTGGGGATAGTTATTATGCATGTCCAAGAAACTCATATGTTTCACCGTACAAGTATTTTACATTTTCTTCCAATGTTCATTAGTTTGTGTTTTCCAGTATTCTAAGTATACCTGATAGATGAGGAAGGCTGAACTAGATTATGACTCTTCACATAAATGCCACGTACAGGATGATCTAGAAGTCATCTTACCGAAATATACACATACATTTTATCATTCATATTGACATTGATTTTTATTGTTTCCAACAAGAAAATTACCTCTCAGTGTTGAAAGACACTATTGTACCTGACTTAAGATGTATGGGTAATTTCATCAGAATAATCTGGATGCAATACGGTACACCTCCCCACTTTGGGACTGCTTATCAGGAATTCGTTCATGAAAACATTTCACAAATGAATTAGAAGAAGGATCAGCGTTGAGTGGCCTCCAAGGTCACCCGACTTGAATATGTTTATAAAATAAAATGTTAATGAGTTGAAAAACAGAATTACCGCAGTGTAAGAGAATTTAAACAAATCATAAAATTAGAATAAATATTTGTTATTTGGTTTCAAAGCGATTCCACCTTTGTTTGAGAGAGAACTAAGGACACTTTTAACCCTCAGTACGCTATCACGCTATGACGTTGTACTGTACGTATAAACTTGTTATTATCATCAGTTCTTAAGAATCTATGGGTAAGATAACTTTTGGGCCACCCGTTATTTAAAAGTATCAAAATAGCTAGCGTAATCACGATTAATGTAAGTAACTAACAGTTGCGTACCAGTGCGGAAGCAAGGGGGCAGGACTGACCCCAAGACAATTTGTTTGAAAATTATTTTTCTATTTTTTTTAAAAAATAAAATTCTTATCAGCTCCTAATACGTTTATTCTGAATGTTTTGCACTTCAGACAACGAATTCATTCCTTGATTAATTAACTAATTCTTGTGAGTCTTAATTCACAAATTTCATTAAAACAAGCTGACAAAGCTATCCCACTTAACTTTATTTTAAAAACACACAACAAGCGTAACAGTTTTAATGTTCTAACAACGTCCTCGTCAAACGACTCATTAATAAACACTTAACAGTTCATAAAAAGCAGCAGAAGGCCAAGAGATCCTTTCTACGTTATCCACCAATCACGTCCCAGAATTCGTTTACTTTCCAAAACTAAACAAATTATATAGCCAATCACAGTCCTTCGCTCACAGGTCACATCCCCTAGTCAACCATACCGCTATCACTAACTTGTAACAGGAAACAACATAAAAGGAACATAAAAGAAGAAAAGACATTGTAGTGAAACAAGCGGATAAGGGAGGTGCGGTGGTAGTGATGGATAAACAATGGATGAGAGGAAACTGGAGGAATAGAATGATGATGCATATGAAGAAATAGGAGAAAAAGAAAATGAAGAGGAAATAAGGAAGAGTATAGTGGAAAATTGCAAAAAGAGAGGATTCAACAAATTTATAGATTACCGAAGACGAGAGGTTCTCCGAAGATTCATAAGAAGGAGATGAAACAGGGCGGTTTTGGACTGTAGGAGCAACATGCTACAAAGGTTGAAAAAGAAAATTAAGAGGATAGCGGAAGCGATAAGAGAAGTTCAAGAAAGTAAAAGGGTGGTAAATTCAGCTGAGGTGCTGAAGTTAATAGAAAAATTAGGAATGAAGAGGAAAAGTGCGGCGATGTTCAGTTTGAGGTGAAAAACATGTTTCCGAGTCTACGTAGAGAGTAAATATTGCGTATAGTGAAGCAAGAAATGGGACGGAAAGTTACAGAAAGGTGGGATAGTGATAGAATGCACAAGGCTCTAA
>JAGDQP010017995.1:0-10868 GCA_022664845.1 Lepisma saccharinum | reverse complement strand
CGTATTTTATTGACAAAAATATGTCACTTGAAAAAAACAAACACTTTGTATTCAAAAATCTGTTAGTATGTAATATATTTCTAATCAAAAATGCGCATTCTTACGATGACGGATAACAGAGAGTGACGGTTGATCGAGGTTTTACTGTAGTAGTAAAGTAGCAGCAGTAGTATGTTTCCACACTGTAAAAAATAGTTGTGTTAATTCAACACAATGCGGTGTCCAAGCGTGACTACCACTTTTGTGTGTTAAATCAACACAACACACGGTATTGATTTCGGTACTGTGAAAAAAAAGTTACGGATGCAGCGAGATTTGAACATCGGTTGCTTAGTTAGAAGTCGAGCGTCTTACCGACTTGGCTAAATCGTCAGAGAGAAAAGGTATTAGATGCAAACGATATTTACTTAACAACATTTTAATTAAACGACTACACTATAGATTCAAACAGTGTATTGGATAAAATATATGTTGCTGAGTCCCCAAAACAAACTAAGTTACTTGCACGACTTATCCCATGGTTTAATCACTTCCTATTTGTCAATTGAGATCCAGAATTCCCATTCATTGAGAATATTCCATTTCTATAAAAGCAAGCAAGATGGCGACAGCGAAACACTTGAGCAGCATTACTGCTTCCTTATCGTAACAACATGTCCAATGCTGCGCTTGCTTTCATAGAAATGGAACATATTCTCAATGACGGGATTGTGATCCCTAATTGAACAATGGAAAAGTGATTGAATCATGGCATAAGTCGTGAGAGTAACTTCCTTTGTGTTTGGGGTTCAGCAACATTTGTTTAGCTTCTATACTGTTTCAATCTAGTACTTTTTCGGTCTGACAATTTAGCGAAGTCAGTAAGGCGCTCGGCTGCTAACTGAGCAACCCATGTTCAAATCTAGCTGCTGCTGTAACTTTTTTCTCTCCCACTACCGAAATCAACACCGTGTGTTGTGTTGATTTAACACACAAAAGTGGTAGTCACGCTGGGACACCGCATTGTGTTGAATTAACACAGCCATTTTTTACTGTGCATTCTACTTGGTTTCTCACTTCACCCAACTTTACTTACCTCAAACTATTAATATTTTGAGAAAGTACTTTCTTTTCAAGTCTATTTACGACCTCCAGGTAGTCGAAATTATTTATTTTCTTGCATTGGCGATTCCTTCTGTTCAGGAGATACACGATTTAAACCCAATTCGCTTCTAATTTTGGGCAATTTTTTTCAGAATTTATAAAATTTGTAGTATTATATTTGAATAATTATACATATGATATAATCACTAACTTTATTGAAAATGGTATATGAAATTGGAAGTATGTGATTTCGTATATGGTATTACTGTACAGTAGTTACTAATTGTCGGAATAGATATATTGTCTTTCTCGAAATTATCTCTTTCTAAATGAGGGAAGGCATTAAAAAGGAAACATTTAATATCAGAATTTAATGTAGAGCAAATGAATGAACTGATTTTATGTTATAATAGAAGTTACGGCTTTTCAGAATAAAAATTCACGATATTCTTCTATACTTCCAAAAAAAAAGATAGTTTTAGTACTTCTATTTTTGTTGCTCCAGCATCTATCGTTAATCTATATACGACAAATAGGGAAAGTAAACAAGTGGCGAAATGATACTTTAAAATCATACACGTATATTGTGTAGTGATTATCTACCTGGATTAATTTCTTCAGATGTGTGAAAATAACTATCTTTTTATTCAATAGTTATTCAGACATTAGAAATAAATAACTTCAGTCATGAGATATGCTGGCCAAGAAGTGCTTATATCCTTACTTTACATTCGAAGGGTATAAGAGGGATACGCCGTAATCCGTCTCAAAAATGAGAGATGATATCCCTCGCAAGCACTCATCTGGCAAAATAGATGGGCAAAATAGCGCCCAGCGTCAAATTCTAGGACCAGTCTCAGCATTCACATGATCAAACTGAGAAGAGACACTAGAAAACCTTAATCAGGATGACTGCCAGGATGCGTGCCTCTCCTTCTTAGATCTGTAGTCCGCAACAGTTCCCAGTAGACCGCGGAGGCTGAGTTGTAAAATTTTGTCAAATCCTTCACAATATAAGAAAGCAAGTATTGTTTTAACCAAAGCGGAAATTGCGTATCCCTTTCTACTGTAGTAAAAAAAAAAAAAAGTTTGACAGTAGAATGTAGTATCAGAGCAACTAGTGAAATGGATTTTTGCAAAACTGTAGAACATTTTTTATTATTGGAAGTAGTTTAAATTTTCAATTAATAGACTAACAAGAAAATATACTAGTTGCTGACGAATATGCGACCATGCTGACGAATATTATTGTTTAAAACATACTTCCTTTTGCAACCTGATGAAATTGCTTTCTTCTTTGTGGGTGTGGCTTAAATATGTTCAATTCAATTTTTTGTCTTCACTTGATAGCGGCATGTATTTGTCAGTGTAATTGTGGTAAGAATCACGCAAAATATTTTTTGTTTAATTAGAAGCTTCAAGCTGTAAGAAATCTGAATTTTCTTTTTATTATGCCACACGTTCTGGAAAATCTTTGTTAAAAGCAACGTTCTCGTGTGTGGGAGCTATCATATGAACCCATGCCCACAAAAGGAAATGGGTACGTACTTGTCGAAATTGATGCATGAGAACAAGTCTGCTCTTTATATATAAACAGGTACTTCCACTTTAGTTCTGGTTTGAAGGTAACCATTCCTGAATTGCCATTAAGAAAATCTACAGACTATTTCTTTCGTTTAGTTCGACGGCATTCCATCTGCAAAATGTTCCATGGCCCAAGAAATACCCAAACGGTTTCCAAAATTAGCGTTTCCTCATTTTATATGTTCTGTGAAAGTAACAAAACCCTGGTAAAACACTAAAGTTTGTGAAAATTTCGTCTTGAAATTTAGCCAATTTTGTTGATTTTCCATACCAATTTTATATCGATTGTATTTAAGCAACACATTTTCTCTCAAGTATGTTATAGGTGACCATATGGGCCGTACAAATAACTATAACCTAAATCAGACACTTGTAGGAGGGATGGCGTCCCTCTGTGATTTATTTTTCCAGAGACTGGTTAAATGATTTGCCTTAATATAGGTACCATACCGATATGTGTGTAGTGAAATTGAGGGAAACCCTGGATAACGTCAGTCAATGTGATCAGAAGCAGGACTCGACCCTGCGAACCTGCCCAGTGGCGATTCTAAATCTGAGACCATGATCATTAGATTACGCGAACTCGATGAGAGAACATATCGAGGCCTCCGTGCCAAAAAGGCGATAAGCGACAATGAACAAAGTGAAATATTAATTGAACTGAATTAGGTATCTAAGGCTCAGGCCAGGATAGGGGATGGGAGGGGAAAGGATTCGGAAATTGTCGGCCAGGGTCTATGTTAAAGGTGTCATCCCGACATTTTCCTGGTGTGACTGAGTGAGGTTTTGATGTAAGCATGATCATTGTTGTGTCCTTTATCAAGTTTCAAAAGGAATTTCCTTCATTTACCACTGTCAGACCATTTTTGTCATTGCTAACCTTTTGGCAGTTGATGCAGGACACAACAATGATCATATTAACATCTAAATATCAATTTCGTTTTAATTGTCGATTACCCCCCTTTTCGCACCTGCGCGTGGAGAACATACGTCAGCTGTATGCTTAGGCAGACGAGGCTACAGACACTTAAATTTCTTTCTGTTACTAGAATAATATGTGGCTATATCATTTGAAATTTTAGTAGTTAACTTAGTATATGTAAGATAAGCTAGTCATCAATCTGATTCTAATGTAGTATAAATTGCCCGTATTTTTTATTTATTTATTTATTATTAAAGGAAAATGTATAGTTAACTGGTAGAAGCTTTATCTTGGAGTTTGTTGTAGTGTTTGGTTATGCTAGTTGTTTGAAGGAATGGCATTTATATTTTAAATGGATGTTCACGTATATTGTATCCAACTATGATTTCTGTCTATTGATTACATTATTCTTCAGTTGATGTATGAACGTGGAGAAAGTTCGTTGCTCTTGGAGGTATTTTTAAAATTAGCTCTACGAAGACTGGCAGTTGGTAGATGTGGGTCTTTACTCCCATAACTGTGAGAGAAATGGGAGATCGGATCTAGTAACCTGTAGATTCAAGGTGTAATTTAAGGCCATAATATATTATTTAAAGGAAAATAGCGTCTCATAATCGTGTGCAGTCGCTTAAATGTTTTCTTAGGTACGGATTCTGTAGTTTAGTTATTTTTCTGGGTAAAATCATTGCGATGGCTTTCTTCTGACTTCGCATTAGGCGTGACATTCTTCTTCCTCTCGTCATACATAGGACTACATTTAAAAACTGCGTATATAAGGTCGTGGTCCAGTGTTTGTGCAGTATGCTATGGTTAAGTAATCATAAGGTTCCGAGTAGGAATCGAGGAGATGATGTTATAAACTGCAGGGTAAAATGGTCGTAGTGCTGTATCTGAAATAATAAGTGTTAATAATATTAATTAATAGGCTCTGCCAAATAACTAGAATACCTTCGTAAAAGGTAACTTGATGATGAGTGTTAGTGCTAACCCTCTAGTGCTAACATTTTCGATGTGATGTTCTATATTTTCTTCAACTTTCATTCTCATTACAGTAGTATCTTTATCGAAACCACGGAGGTAGTATTGTAATTAATCCACCGTCATTATTTTCCATCTTTCCTAGTTCTCTCCTTAAATTTGATGTAATTTCCTCTATTCTTTTTTTAATTTTGTTCCACCACAAAAGTCAGATCTATGTTTTAATTGATCTTACCATAAAGAAATTCCGACCCCACCCCTACCCCCTCCGAAATTCAGAGTTTCATGCAGAATTAGCGTAATTTTAAAGGCGTAGTTTTATATATCTAAAAAAAAAAGAACCTCTTACCTAGACACACTTCGGACCCCTCCACGGAAGTCCGTGGAACCGTCCCTAAACCAACTTCAATATGGAAGTTGGTTTTGTGACGTATCATGATGTGCATGGGTGTTTTATGTAATCTTGAGAAGTACTACTAAAAATTTGAAGTGATAGTAGATATTGAATATATTTTTAAAACCTTCAGATAGTGTTTCCATCTGAAATGTCATATTAACAAAATAATAATTTTTAGATTTGTGTTAATACGGGTAATTATGCTTCTTAAAATGATCGGAAATAATCCCTAGTTCGGCGTTAAATTTATGTCCTTTCAAAATAGAAAACAACGTATTTCTCAGTTAACTTGCACACAATTATTACTGTCTAACAAAACGTCCAGCTTCTTTTCTTCCCACTTACTGCATAATACGATTAGGCGGTTACGTTATCCCAGCACTTGTGAGTACTGCGAATAGCTTTGAAAGCATAGGATCAATTATCCAAACATAGTGATTTACACAGCGACAGTTTCTATTCTATATGTATGTCAGCGTTGGTTCAAACCAAATTTACGAAAGCATCTGTTTGTATCACCTAAAGCTCCCTATTCATGTATGATTTGAAAGCGAAAACAAAATTAGGTGGGTGGCATTTCAAGTAAATGGCAAACCTCTTGTTAAGAAGTAAAATTGGTATTGTATTGATGCCATGACCTTCTAACCTTCTGACCTATTCCTGCCACAAGCGAATCACAACTTTCATCATCAGTTATACTTTCGACAAGTCTGACAATATGTGCAACTCTTCCCAATGACAGTAATATTGACTTAATTCCAAGCAGAGCTCAACTTTACTACATTATAAAATGCTACTAGTTGAATGACAATACTGTTGCGTACCAATAATAAGTAGGGGATAGTATCTGATGGCTGGCAGCTTTCACTGCCTCGTCTTCAATGTGAGGACGTGTTGTTTTGTTCGTTGTATACACGGAAAGATAAAATGCGTAAAGAACAGGTCCAATGATCGATGGTAATCTGAAAGAAGAAGGGAGGTAAAATAGGACGCGAGCAAAGGTAGTATTTTGGTTTTGAAAATATATTTATCACTCTCCCTGAAGTAAAGAAAGAAAAAGTAGGGGTGCACGTAGTACACTGATCATCGACATTTCGATCCTAACATTACAGTGTGCTTTAAGAATTCTTACGTAGGTCTACTCTGGCTTCTCAGTTGGTAGAGCGTTGGCTTAGCAATCGGAAGGTCCTGGGAATGATCCCAGCGACTGTCCATGCTGACTGAGCGTTTTCCAGGGTTTTCCTTCTGTCACATCAGGCAAATGCCGGGTTGGTACCTACAAACTAGGTCCTGGCCGACAATCTGCAACATCCTTTTCCCCACCCTCTCCTGCCTTGAGCCTGAGATGCCTAAGGGTCATACATGAATTTAAAGTTGTTAAAGAATAACATTCATTATAAATCTAGTTAAACGGAATTATCTGTATTGCTAGGTGATATTGATACTAACTTAAAGACAACGATACAAAAGTTCATAGCATACAGGTACTATGTAGAATTTCATTGAAGATAATATTATCACAAACTTGATGATAATATTCTCCCTGGGGTAGCTTTAAAGATAATAATCCCGCCTAGGGTATGGGTGTTCGTGGATTTTATTAGCGTTGCACACGTATAATCAAGACAGGTCGAAGTCCATGATTGCCCATTCTAAATAAAATAAATAAAGCTGAAAATGATACAAAAGTTCATATTGTGTAGTGACGTTATAGGAGGCTAAGATAAAGATAAGATAAAATTAATTGTATGGGCGGTAACAGCACTATGGCTTACGCCCGTCCCGAGGAGGCTAAGAGTCAAGATGATATTAGAAACTTGTGTTTCAACTAATAACTCCTGTTTGATTATTTATTGTGGAGGATAAATTGTTTAGATTTGTAACGCAAGGATCAGCCGAAGCTAAGAAGTGTCCCATCTTCCCCTTCATCTTTTCTTACATAGTCATTAATATTACATACGATACACTTTTTATTTTCTGTTCAGTTTCAAGTGAAAAAGCATAACACCCAACTTTTAAATTTCACGTGGGGATTGTTATATTCACTTACTAACGTTGTATCATACAAAACTAAATATTGCGTATTGATCCAAACGAGGTAGAGTTAAAATTAAATTAATTTTGTAAAATAGGACTACCGGGGAAGGGGATTAGCGTATTATTCGTAATTAATAGTTTACATTACATGCACAACTAAAGATACACGATGCTAAAAGTTTCTGAGTATATTTAAATTTTAGCATAATTATAGGTGTTTTCTGTCAGTCGATTATATTTATTTACACGAACAGTACTTTTTCTGTTCTGAGTCTACTGAAACTGATTGTCTCGTGCATCTTAACTTCGTAACACACAGGTTGTGTTCATGTATGTGCGGTGGAGTGTTTATATTCATAGTTGCTTTCGTTGATTGCTGACAGACGTTATTTATTGTCTACTAGCTAAGTTACGTGTTGCTTTAGTGGAGATAATAGTGATAATCGAAACGGATACTCATCTTCATAAAAGCCTCATAAACATCAACATATTTTAATGAGAAGTATATGTAATGAATTTCTTCAGTACTTCTCAGGAAGGTTTTAAACGATAGTCTTTAAAACTGTGTTATTTACTAGTCATTCCTTTCACTTAGCTTGCACTTAGCTTGCACTTACGTGAGTGGTTCTCTAATATTTTGTAAAATAATTCTGAAACGAGAGAGAGTATTATAATTCTCTGCCAACTGCCTAATCTTCGCTGCTCACAAGTGAGGTTAAAAGAACCTCTTATATTAGTTCGCCTGTAATCAAGGTGTTGCTTGTATTTCCACTTGTAGGGAGTGCATTCTTGATGGAATAATTTTGTTTTGACTTTTTTTGTTGTTTGTTTGCTTCTTCACGTGCTTTTGCTTGTTGGCCTTGCACGGGAGATTACTGATGGCATTTGGAGAATGCTTTTGTGTGGTTGATTAAAGGTGTGTTGATTTAAGTTTTTTTTTTTTTGTGAGGTTTTGCTTGATAGTTTTTCTATCTTCTTATTTTTAAGCGAGCCTTTTATTTTTTGCTTTGTTGAAGACAAAATCAATTTCGAGAGAAGAAGAATGTTAACAATTTCATTGATATTAAGAATGATTTTTGTACTAATTGTTACGATTGCTTTGTCCACTTCTCTACATATTGTGAGAGTATGTGTATAAAGTGAAGAACATCTAATTATATAAAGGAACCAAAAAAAAAAAAAAAAAAATAAATAAATAAATAAATACGAAATACAATTACGAGAACAAAATTATAATTGGTTAATAAAAGTTCCCAGTAAATTCTGACTTTAATTGTGGACGAATGAACGAGGCAGTGATGAAATATCGTAGTTGAACATTACTATTTTCAGGTTGTTAACTCGGTTAGATTACGGTGGTCAAAGTTTCCAGAAAGTTCATCGTTCTCGTCATCAGGAAAAGTTCAGTAAGACTTTGACCGTAAATGAATACAGTAAACAATCTTTGTTTATGCTTCCATAAATGACTCTTTGGCAGGCACCACTTTTTGAAACTCTTTAAAACTTTGAAACACTTAGAAATATTGAAAACCTGTTACTACATCTGGAGCAGACGAGTTAGTGACATTCGTGGGAAACCAGCGGAAAATATGCGAAATACTATCATGTCATCCTCCAAACATACACTTGTGCAAGATAGCGGCAAGAACTCGTTCCTTCGTGTTTTTTGAAACGAAAAGTTAACAAATAGAAAATCAAAACGATAAAAATCAGAAAACGTTTTCAATTTTGATTATTAAATCCTAACAGTAGAAACACTGCGAAAATGAAGTTACCCTCAACTCATTGTTAAATTCCAACTCAAGTGTACACGTCAGAGGGAAGAGTAGATGTGGCAGGATCTCTTGACAATAATACAACCCACTAGCCCGATGGATAATTTACGGATGCCCGGATAGCCCAAGAGCGTCCCACGGGCGTTCAAGGGACGTCCTTCACGGGACATTCGGATGTCCGAGGGACATCTCATTCATCCCATGGGGCTTCCCTGGGACGTATAAATGTTCGCTTAATTCCGAAAATGGGACTCTTATGGGAAGCCCGCAAGACATGATTAGGACACGTATGGGATATCAGAGTTCGTTCTATATCCAGCATATATCTGACGGACATCCATGGGATCTCTATGGGCATGCCCGGGGGATGCCTGCAGGACATTTTTGGGGTCTACAGGACAATCCCCATGAGCACAATTTCGGTGGGACAATACGCAGTTTACCATGGTTGCCGTCTATTATTATACATATTTAGTTGAAATTTGTCTCTTGCCTTCATCATAAGGTATTAAGTGGTTTCCAACTGTCTGCAGCGGAATTTGAACCTGTAACTTTCCTACTCCAATACGGCACTCTAATCACTTTATTATGGAGGCATGTTGATAGAGCCTAGTATTTTTACTATTTCTTTTATGTTACGAAGACTGTTTCTAAAGTAAATGCGTGCCTATGGGCAGTGTTGGGTAGTATCTAGGTACAAAACACGTACCTAAAGCATGTATCTAGGTACATTTTACTTGCAGTACCTACTAGTAGTGCCTATAACTAGGTAGTTTTTGCTGTACCTCGTACCTGAATCTTAGGTACTTTTTTTTTAAGGCACTTCAGCTAATAATCGAGAAATTTCTCAGTGATAAGAGTTTGATAAAATGTTTCGTATATTAGGCTGGTAACATTCATATTGAAGGAATCTTGGAACTATAAATATAAATTAAGAACGAAAAGAATTATATTTTGATGTTTTCAACGCCTTGTTTTCTCCATTTGTCAGAAATGAATTAGTCTTGTTTAATTATTTTTAATGTTATTTTTTCATTTGAATGCTAATTTCCCTTTTCCTTCACAAAAGAAAGAAATGTTAGGAGCTTCCTTCACATAATGTGTTCACTTCTCTGGTTACTTGGGTTCTTCATGGAGTTATTTAAAAAAAATGTACTACACAACATTGGAAGTACCGAGTGTCCATGGCTTACTTAATAAAGCGTTGTTTTTGCACTCGGAAGGTCTTGGGTTCGATACTAGCAACCAACCATCCTGACAGGTAGTTTTAGTTTTTTTGTCGTTAGTCTGACCAAGCAAATACCTTCAACCTAGATCCTAGTCGATTCATTCCTACATCCTTTCCTTTACCCTATCCCAGCGTGAGCCATAGATAGCTACAGGCCAAAAATGAATTCAAATAATTGGAAATGAAAGATATAAGTTTTCACATATCTTGCTTCAAAAGTTTATCTCGATAAACAAAAATCTTGAAGGGAGGAAATAAAATTTTACACTAGGGACAGGGGTGGAAATAGTTCAATTGCGTAGGGATGGGGTCCCCTTGTTCCACAAAAGTATTTGAACAATAAAATAGAATTTAACGGGTTATTTTCACCCGAATTATTTATTTTACTTACTTACTCTATGGCTTACGAAACTCGGAAGTTCATTGCCGTAGTAACAAACGTTCGCCATCGGGATCTATCCTGGGCAAGATCCAATCAGTTTTCATCACCAACACCTACTTCTCGAAGATCCCTTCTAATATTGTCCTCCCAACGTCGTTTCGGTCTTCCCAACTATCTCTTTCCCTCCGTCTTTCCAACCAAGTGGAATATAATCTTCGTTTTTCTCCCACCCGAGCTACATGGCCTGTCCATCTTAGTCGTGATTTCATTATTCGTACAACATCGGATGAGTCGTACTGACGCGTGGTCGAGCGGAGGCGTTTTTCTTTCTCCTTTTTCTGAAAGAGAGCGTCAAAACAAAATAGAGATTCCAAGAAATTTGACTGTTTTCTTGGAATAAGAGAATTTTAGAAGTCGTTTGAGAGTTATTGAAGAGGTACGTGGGAACTTGTGACGGTCGAAAGCTTGATAGCTACCCAATC
>JAGDQP010017994.1:19264-37410 GCA_022664845.1 Lepisma saccharinum | reverse complement strand
TTATAAGGTCACGGCCATAATGTTTCAACAGTAAAAGATGTCGCAAAATGACTTCCACCAGTGTGTTTCTTTACAAATTCTAGCCTAGATTTATGTATTACATGGCCATATTTCACCCAAGCTTTTTGAGTTGAATCCAATATGCGGACAACGTTGACGGCCCTCCTAAAACTGTTCCCCACTCACATTGGAGATTTATATCATGAAAACGTTCCGTGCCCTTGCTGTTTGAAAGATAAATGGCTCATTATAGACTTATGGGAAATCCTGTACATGCATGTTTACAATGTACACTGCAAACTGAGAACTCTGGTTTCAGTTGAGCAATATTTGTAACCAAACAGCACAGGAACGGGCTATTTCAGTTTCAGTTGAGCAGCCTTGGTAATCAAAGAATGAAACTAACTGTACAGATTGTTTTAGTTCCAGCTCAAAGAAACAAAGAATCTTTATAATTTATTATTAGTAGATCAAACTTAGATCCCATAGTAGAAATTGAAAAGTATAAATAGTAAGTAATTTTTGTTCAAATTTTCTTCGTTAGAAAGAAAGAAAAAAATCGAATTCCTAGCAGTCTGGTGATAATTTCTCAGTGCTATTTTATTCAGGTTGAAAAATCTTTAGCATGAAATTGTTATGCGTCCATATTTAACTTCTTTTAGAAGCTGCCAAGAATTATCTTTGGATGTTAATGGACAAGGTCACATAATCTGCTCCAGCTTCTTCTCTGTTCATGTTGTACAATTAAGTTGCGTGAAGAAAGATTGTGTGACATGAACACATGCGCGTGCATTATCTCATTATGACAATGAAAATATGTGCAAAATGATTTCAGCTTTAGAACATGAATATTAGAACAATAGCGTTGTCAGAAAATAAATTTTGAATACATATATTCAGTTAAGAAAGCTATCTCATCACAAATTAATGCACTTAAAATAACGGGAAAGAGCAAACATTTACTCCTGGCCTACAGAATTTGAAAATTAATATCCACATACAGGGGGTTCAGAATAACCCAGCCTAATGAAGAAACATGCATTCCGTATAAGTCAACGGTTGAAAAAGTCCTCTATCGATGAATTAATTATATATGTAAACACCTACTGCAATGTTTTGGTCGATATATCATCCACACGGGGTTGAATGTTGGTCTGCAGCTGTTGAGTTGTGTGAAGATGATTTGAAACTGCCGCCTCCTTGAAATACACTAAAAAAGATAAGTCTGGAGGAGTTAAATATGGTGATCCGTGCCTTTTATCATTCACTATAATAACGCCAAGCCATATGCTGCTGTCATTACAAATAAAAAATGATGGACTTTGATTGGGGAAGTTTTACTATACCCGCTCTATTCTCCTGTCTTGACCACTACAGACTAGCACCTGTTTCGCTCTTTGCAGAATGCCTTTGCCCGAAATTTTTTTTATGATGTGGAGGCTGTGATAACTACCATACAACAGCTCTTCGACTCCAAACCTCATGACTTTTAAGGGAGTGGGAATCATCTCCTACCAGAAAGATAGCAAGAGGTAATCGATTGTGATGGTAATTATTCACAGTCCTAGGTGAGTTCCATTTTGTGTTGTTCGAACACCATATAGCATGCGGTATTACCAAAAACGGGTAGTACCTACAAATTATGTAAGTGGGGGGTTGTGTCAAGTTAGCCCCCAACATTTGCTGTCACCGTCATCAGCTTCCCGGTATGAATTTGGAGCACCATTTCATCATGTCCAACACACGCTGTAGTTCCTTCAAATTAGTGGGACGTCTCAGATCTTGCACGGTCTTTACCTAGTCTTCGTTTTGGTAATACCTGACCGAGAAATTGTAAAACCATGATAGTTCACTAATGAATTTAGAAATTTACATTTTCTCAAATTCAGAATCATTCCAGATTCTTGCAAACATGCCAAAACTTGATCTTCATAATACAGATGTTCATCTACTGTTTTCCTTGGAATTAAAATATCGTCGACATAAATCAATAATTTCTGATATAACTCAAAACCCAGTACATATTGTAGTGCTGCCATCAGCGCACTCGAGTCATTCGTAAATCCAAAAGGCAATTTACAGAATCTCGGGGGTGGATTTCGGTTTCATTTCTTGGCCTGGCCCACTGCTCTGAAGGGGTATATTTTTGGGGCAGTATGACGGGTCATTACAAGATAATAATAATAAATAATAATAATTATTATTATGCTTTGTTCCGCGTTTGAAAACTTTTGACCTATACCGGCGAGGCCAGTACATGGCCGAAATCCACCCTTGGGACTTTTAGCTTCCCCAGAAATCAAGCTCTGGTTCCAACAGACATTCAAAATCACTTACATATATGAGTAGCTTACTCTTCGTGTCTTGTTTTTCATATCTGCCAATGGACTAGACACTAGAAGTTCAATTATTTCCTGCTGAGAAAAGAGCTCAACAATGGATTAAATTCGGACTCCGCTCAGCAACAGACTTCACCCAAAGAGGCGATGTGACCGAAATCCAGAAACAAGCTACAAAACTATGCCAATATGGTTATAATGATTTTCTGTCATTATAACCATATTACACTTACGCGATTTCTTTTTAGTTGTAACTGATAAAATTTTTCCATTGCATATTGTTCCATATTTTTTTTATTATCACTTCGAGGACCACTCTGCTGGAAATAAATTTGTGCAGGAGCATTTTGTTTCATCTTCTCCTGTAAAATCTGAAGTTACGACTTCTCTTTCTTTATATACAGGATGTTTCAAAATAACACAAACAAAGCTATTTCACGGGATTCCTGACATGAAAATTAAAAAATGATAAATGCTTCATTTCAGCGATATAGACTTCCAAAAGCGTGGGAAAATCAGCTCTAGAGCTTGATATTTCCAATACCACTAACAGAAGAATTGAGGTGTCATGGTACCCTAAAATACTTCAAACCTACGACTGCTATATTTCAAAAGTGAAAATCCCTGGCGCTACCAATTTACGAAACTCTTTGAACTGTGCAAAATAGAAAAAGTTAAACACTTTAATTTACTTCCTTTTGTTAAAAACTGTCAATTTTATGTCCAACATTCCCTATCCCGTTTCCCTGTCCTGACGCCGCTCAGCCTGCGTCGAGGATAGAGACAGCGCAAAATGTTCACTATTGTTGTCGGAAACGAACAACAAAAAGAGGGTTTATTAGTCTTGTATTTAGCGACATACTTGGCGCTGCGTTCTTGTGAAAAAATATTTAAGACCAATAAATGATTTTGAATGAACTTCTTAATGGTGGAATATAAAAGGAATACGAAGGAGAAAAATGTGCCTTCTTTTCTATTTGAAACTCATCCCTCCTGCCCTAAACTGCCTTTGGTAATGGGAGAAGCATTGTATTATGACACCGACTGGGTTGTGTTTTTCGAGAGAAAATTCAGTTTGGTTTGTTCATACAACTTTTTTTTTTCCATTCATTATTTCGAGTTTGGGGAAAGTCTCTTCAACTTCTGCAACCACCAACCTTACGCGGTCATAAAATTCTTTATGTACACCGCAGTTGTGGCAGTGCTAGCAGCATTTTGTCCTGTTATCTCTGTCTTTCTCTCACAGTCTTATCACCCGCATCTTCTCTTCTTCCTGGTTCAGAGGGATATAATAGTAGGGCGACGATTGACAACGTATTGCAAAATTAATCGTTTCCATGGAGAGACTGGGAGAGGGCAAAAGAAGTTAGTGAACGTCGAAGGAACCTCCGAAGTCCGAATTGTCATTTGCTTTCAGCGAGTTTATGATAATAAAAGTGGGGAAAGTGAAGAAATTTTACAGAGACCTCTTTGTTTTGTAACGGGATTACAGATGTTGGCTGTTTGACCAGGGTGCAAAATTCTTCCAACTTCTGCGAGATTGAATGCACGTGTGGTTCCAACCATCGTTCCTGAAATGAAAAGTATAATAAACTTTCCATTCCATTATGAATGTGAAATTTTCAAATTTATTTTGTATCGTCACTCACTCAGCAAAAGTAGCTCCTGACAATTTCACAAATCAATCGTCAATGCACTCAACCTTCAAATTGTCCAATAGAACGTGGTGATACGTTGGTCTGTATCCGCCACTATTTCATATAGAAATCCTTTAGAACATCCTGGCTGACGACTAAAAAACTTTGAAATGCTTCATGAGTACTTCCAATAAATTTTCTTTACTCTCACTATCAAGGTTAATAGTATCAATTACTTCTCGAACTTCCTCAGGAGCTGCATACTCATTCACTTGAGCTTTTAACTTGATTTTAATGTTAGAATCCTTATGTGCTTTACATGTCTTGTTACGAAGATAAATATTATACTCATCTTCAGCAAGTTTAATTGCCTCTACTCCTGCAATCTTTCTTAGAACACTCAAATTTCTTATTAATCTTCTCTAGGCGGGCATTACATTGCTCCATAACTACTTTGATTTCATTCTTTTTACAGTAACAAGGCTGTACTTCACTTATGCCTTCCATGTACCTCGTCGTGGTAACTACACTCACATACAAATGCAGTTTCTATTTCCTCTAATATAGATATATGGTTAATTCCAACAGTTGCACCAATCACTTCTTTTTGCATAGATATTGTAACATTTTTCTCTTCCTGTTTAATAATTACTTCACCTGAATCAAAATCTATCATAACATGATAATGAGATAACAAGTTTCGTGCTAATAGCATAGGTTGATGCAAACCCCGTTGAAGCACTCCAATCTCACCTAAGCGTATAGGTGAAATTACACTTCCTAACACTTCTGTTTCAGTGTATTACACAAGGACAATATTCCTTGCTGGCTTGAATGGTGGACGGGATACTATGTTACTTATCTGTTTCCAGACTTTCACCGAAGATAAAGAAGTATCTGCACCGGAATCGACCATTGCTAGGACTTTATGACGTAAAATGTCCACATTTATCGAAGTGAGTCGGGGTAATGGATTTCTAAGTTTTTATACTGTTCCGATTAAGTTTTTTCTTCTGTAATAATTGAGTCGAGTCAGTAAGACACTGATCCAGAGCCATTGATGTCTAAAGGCAAAAACAGGTTCAATTCAGTAAGATGCAGGACTTCCAGTGACTGGTAATTTCCGGGCAGCTGATTTGCCTAGATATATCCAGAAATGTTTCCGAAATGTTTTACTCAATTTATTTGTTAAAAAAAAATATATTTTTGTTACGTGTAAGGTATCTAGAAAAGCATTCAAGACTAAGTCTAGTAGCCTTACACTATCGGTGTATTTACAATTCCGTGCCACTATCTAGGTAAAATCCAAAAGGATTAAAAAAACGTTTCTATATTTTTAGTGAAAATAATTGGTCACGTAATTATTTTTATTGCTCACCCGGTTAAATCGTGCTTTTTCAAGTTTCCGAAAATAGGACTTTCTACGTTGAGACGGCTTTTATATTGCTGCTTGACAATTCCAAATCCATTCAACTCAGCTCTAAATAAGTAGTTTAATCTGTTATTTTTAATTTTTATCACACTTTTCTGCTCTTGCGCTTGTGTAGAACTCTAAACTGAAAACATTCACCTGATCAAATGAAAACTCTCTGAGTTTTCCCTGATTTAACTTAAGCGAAATTAAATACAGCAAATTTTACTGAGAATTCCGAGCAATGTGTAGGAATTTTTTAACAATGCGTCTTCATGAATAAAATAAATAGCAGTTAATGATGGTACTACAGGGGTGGAATGGCAAATTTTTCTTGGGTACACGCTGTTCTACAAATTTTCCTAGAAGAATGTTAAATTGATAAATTTCTTACAAAAGATACCTGGTTGCATAACAAAGAGGAGAAGGAATTACATACACTAAAAAAAGTTTGAACCGTTTGTTGTAAGAGAGAGAGAGAGAACGTCAATTTAATTCTGTAAATTTACCGAAATGTCCGCCAGTTCAACGGTTTATTCGACATTGAACAATGGTTGAGAAAAAACAAGTTAAAAATTAAGAAGCGGACGATGTAGAAACGGGTTCAGTTAGTCAAAATATAGTATGGTTGCTGTCTGTTGGTTGCATTTACCTTCATTTCGTCCGTTGCTTTCATCATGATACACAGAATTAATTTTCGAACAGTAAATTAATTATCCAAGCGCCTGCTGCTGGATTCGAAGCTGGACGGAAAGTTCCGCACTCGTCATTGGTAGCTCGACACGCTACCATTCACTCACGAGTTGGCCTTGAGAGTCACTGTTCTCTTACTATTTCCTTTATGTCACGAAGACGTAAAAAGTAGTCTTCAATGCAGTCCAAATACCACCATGTAAGAATAAGAATAAAGAATCTACTTTCCATCTTTATTTGTTATGTACATTTTTCCTTCTTTAAAACTTTGACCATGGCCGCACTATCAAATTTGTATTTCTCAATAAGCGGAATGTGTCACCTTAGAAAAAATGCATATATAGCGCAATCTATGTCATAGTTAAAAACACTTTACATTCACACTCTATTAACGATATTAAATGTTAGTTGAAATATAGTTTAAAACTCAATCTGTTTTCAACATGCAAATGAGAACAAGAGAAACTTGGTTAATTTTATTCTATTCGTTTGTAAGCACAATTTTTTGTGCAATGAACTTGAAAAGATAATCTAGGGCACAGTTCAATATAATAGTTAAAACATGTCACATTATCGTCCTAACCGCAAAATCAAATTTTCGTTGAAATATGGACTGAAACTCAACGTGTTTTCAAGACGCAAATAAGGACACAAAATAATAGTTAGTGGCATTCAATTAGCTTTTAATTACAAATTTTATTCTATTAAATTAGAAAGAATCTCATGAAACGATATCTATACCATAGCTGAAATTAACAGTTGAATCCATGTTGAAATAATATTAATTTATTCATAATAGTTCTCAATGTTACAGATTAGTCGATAATCTTAATATGCTTATTATACAAGTGCAATGATTCGGAAGCATAACGGATCGTCACCTTGGAACCAGAAGGTACTATGTCCACTTTTTGGCAAAATTGAGTTAACACTGCAGTCAAAGACCTTGACTGAAGGGCATCAACCCCCAAAATAATATCTAAACAAAATGAATTTATACAGACTTTAAATGAAACTTCAAATGTTAAGTGTTTTTTCTTAAAAGTAGCAAAAAGTGGACATAGTACCTTCTGGTACCAAGGTGACGATATATTCATATTACGTTATGTCAAGTCAGTAATTAATACAACTATTTATAGCTATCTTCAATTTCCTTAAAGTCATATGCTCCCATCCGTTTTAACAGTTTTTATTCCATTTAATTAATTCTTTTCAGCATATACTTCTTATACCTATTTAATGGAAGTCAATTATAAAATTTTATACCCACATTTTTATAACTATGTTGCGACATATGCACTCTTACATTGGGCAAATTTAAGTCTTTTGTCTAGTATAGTGTTCATGAACTGTCATTCTTAGGTTGAAACATGATAAATTCTTATTAACATACTTCAAACACTGAAAAATATTAAAGACAGTTATAATTTAAAGCTTCTTAAAAATATTTATACATGATTCCCAAGGTTTCACATTTTCCAGACATCTAAGGGCCGCTTTATAAATTTTGAATATTTCCTTAACCTGGGTGGCATGCATACTATGCATTAATCAGGAAATCTTTTGAAACCACACCTCTTAATTTCATTAACAAGTATAAATTCCATGCAAGTTGTTTTGATAGGTTTTCTACATATATGGGCCAACTTAATTTTGCATCTAGGTGTAATACCAATAATTTTACAGAACTCGTTAAATTACTTACAAGATCTTTTTCGTTTAACGAAAAGAGTATGAATTCAGTTTTCTCATTATTTATTGTTTGTTATTTTTAAATCAACTACTGATTATTTTAAAATTATCCATTCTGTGGTTTAAAACTAGATCTATATTTTCAATACTGATAATTCAAGTCTTATCGTCTGCGAATATTACAGTATGTGGAGGGATATTCTCTGAAAGGTCATTAATATACAAAACAAGAAGTAGAGATCCCAATACTGGCCCCTGAGGCATTCCATATTTAATCAATCTAGCCTTTGATTTGGAGTCCTCAATTTTAACAAGTTCTCTTCTATTCGTTAGATACGATTCAACTAGGGATAATACTTTTGCTGCTACAGAATAACTCTGAAGTTTCTTTATTAAAGTATTGTGTGATGTTGTATCAAAAGCATATTTAAGTCAACTAGAGGTAAGCTGACAATTCTTATCGTCTTCAATTCTTCCAAAATTTTCGTTATAATAAAATCGAAAGCTTTAATAGTTCATACTCCTGCTTTAAACCCAAATTAGTTTTCACTCAATACCGTATTGATTTCAAAATGGCTCATTAACTGTATCTTCATACATGACTTTATTACCATTGAAAAAATGAGTATGAGAGAAATCGGTCTATAGTTTCTCGGTTTATTTCTATCATTGTTTTTCTTGCGAATTGGAATCCCTATTGCTGGTTTTAAACACTCCGGGAAATGACCCGAACTCAGAGTTAAATTTACCAAATGAACTAAGGGTTATAAACTTATGTAAAATATTTGTTTCAGGATGTAACTTAATACGCCAAATATATCTTCACTCTTTGAATTCTTCAGATTCCTCACCACGTTTATAATTGGACATGGTGTAACAACTTTCCAACTAAATTAGGGAGTTCTTTTATCTCCATTTGTGCAATTGTGTATGTAGCTAGTTAATTGACATCATTTTTAGTTTGACTACAATTTCGTTAATCTCATCTAAAAATAAATCATTTAGTGTCGTTGATCCGGTTTCATTTTATTGGAATCATTACCACCCGTTAGTGGCATTTCTGTGGTCTTTTTACATCATTGATTAAGGTTCATGTTGCTCGGACCTTATTTGTAGTCCTAGATATCTTTATTTCGTTTTGTTTCATTTCAGCAAGTACAATCTCCTTGCGATACTTTTGTCTTAACTTTCCACATTTCATTGATTTATTTTTATAGAATTTTTTAGTTCTGAGACTTCTCAATTGTTTATAGAGCCAAAATTTATTTTTAGCGTATTAATTTTTACTTTCTTATGTTAGCAGTTTTTCTCTAAGATGTCTCTTATAATAAGAGTGATTTTCCCCAAGCATTGTCAACAGAAGTGAATTGTTTAATTAATTCTATAAAATTTAAGTAATTCAAAAGAGACTTCTTAACGCACTTACGTTGTATTTTCTAATATTTCTTTTGACAATGCATTGATTGCGGGATACCTTCACACCTCTACATAATTTCATGCTTATTAAAAGACCAGAATGGTCAGATATAATTGTTTTAAACGCACCACATACATTGCTTCACTTTTGTTTAAACGCGGAATCAAATTATCAAGTCAGGCATTTAACCTATTCGGTATTTCGTTTATAATTCGTACTCATGTGACTTCAGAAAGTTACAAAACATCCTTCTATCTGATTACTCTTTACAAATATCAACATTTACGTACGTATATCGACAATGAAAAGAATCCTATAATCTGAAAACCTGTTAAAGTATTCTAGAATTAATTCCCATTGTTTCATTGATTTCCCTATAGAAACATTAGGATTCATATATATATATATACCAATCAGAATAATGTTACCTTCTCGAATCAATAGTTCTGATAATACTAGTCCTTTTTCAAAACAAATATTATCTAAACATCTCTTCCGTGTATATACTTAGATTTTGTTTGACAAATATTGCAACTACACCATGTTTAAATGACGAGCGACGAAATGCACTTGAACAGCTATAACCGGCGGTACACTCAAGGGAATTTCTGCCCAAGCCAACCAGTGTTCACTTATACATAATATTTGACACGAACGTTTGTCCATGACTATACCTAGATCTTCTACCTTGTTCCTCAACGATTGGATAATTAGATTACACATTGTCAAATTTTCAGTTAAGGGTTTGTTCGACTTCTTTGCTCTTAGCGAGCTTGTTTTAGGGCCTTGGAATTCACTTAATAGATCAAGATGTGATTGTGTATAATGCTGATTAAATTTAATACTTTGCCAAAAGGTTTCGTCCCTGTTTTAGTTTCTCGGCCAATAAGCAACAACTAGTGAGTCACTTGGATACCCTCTTATGTTTATGCCTCTAACTATTTTTAATATTTCATTATATAACCATCTTTTATAACGTGAATAAGTACAAAAAATATCATTTTGTATATAAGATTTGGATCATGCACGTTATACACGTATATGCATATCAGAATGACATTTGCCAGCGACTATGGGCACGAATAAAGGCAATAACTCTTTTGATGTCCGATATATGTCTACGACGTTTGTATATTTTCAAAGATGAATTTCTATGAAAAAAACTCAAAGTTTTGGAAATCTTTTGATTAAATAAATGCAAAACAACGTTTCAAAGAAACTAATTTGCATCTGGAAGAAAGTTGGTACAGGAAGAGATCATTTACAGAAGATAATGCTCAGATATTTCTAAAAGTTAAGAAAAAATTTGGAGGATAAAAAGTGGTTTGTCACACCTATTTTACAACGTAGCACACATTTTTTTTTTCAGCTTATGAATCTTACTTGTGGCTGCCGAAAAGCTCCTGCGCCGAGTCCTGAGCTCTTTGCCTGCGCTATCAGGTTGACTGTGGCCCTACGACTGTACCTCAATAAGTGGATAGAGGCACGCCAATGTTAGGCAAAAGTTCTCTTCAAAGGAATGGCGGATTTTATGAATTTAGCATTGCGTTGCAAGTGCTTATCCTCCCCTTCGAGTGAATGTTTACATCTTCAGAAATGACAAATTTATGGAAATTATTTCACTGAGAGAAATGGTCTATGAGAGATAGCTACTGGTGTGAATTAAAGCAACGAAAAGTAAGGATACAGCAAGCTGATTTTAATCCGTACATGTTTTCAAGATAATATCTCATATTTCTATGTAAAAGCGTGAAATCGATATTTGCGTCAATGAGAGAGGAATTGAATGAAAGTTGCTGAAAAAACATATTGTGAAGTAACAGTGACATTACTGTTCTGGATGAAAAACTATATGATCATCTTACGTGATGCAAGTTATTGACTTCAGTGAGAACAAACGTTGGTGATTGACTTTGATTTTTATCTTGTGCAGGAAATTGGAAGTCGTGTGAACCTTCTATGTCCTATATCATTCGTCATTTTATCTTCTTGCTTCAATTATCCATGGTTTCTATGAATTTGCATTAGCTTCTTTATAAGTACTTCCTTATCAGATTTTACTGATGTATATGCATATATTCTTATTCTTATATGTTTATCTTCATGAAAGTGTTGAGAACTTTGAAATAAATCTTCTATATAATCGAACCTTTATGAAGAGTCTCATAGTGTTCAATCAATTGGAAACTTTTACATTACGTTAATATTGACATTTTGGATACTGTACTTGAGAGAAGATATATGAAGCTCTTTCAACGTCATAGAACGGAGAGGATACAAGAAGATGATCCCAGCAGAAGAAATTAAATTCTCTATTTCATATTATACACAAGTAATATTGAGAAGTATGTCACACTATAACAATTGATTGTCATGACTTCAGTAAAGCCAAAATAAAAGTATTCAGTCAATATTCTTTGCTGAATAGCTACCATAAAAGGCTTATTATTTCTTACAATTATCTCACTCTAGTCGTAGGATTAGAATTTGTTAATATTTATCCTTCGAGATATTCACTTTAATTTCTCTTCGTATCTAAGTTAGAAGATCCCAAATTAATACGCAATATGGAGTATTATGGCCGTTGCATATTACACTTTCTCCCACCCATTGATATGAACTCCGTGCACAGTGTAAAATCTTCTACCCAACGAATTCATATCTAAAATTCTTGTATTTTGAAAATGACCGCATGCCATTCTCAATATCATTAGTACGAGTGATTTATGTAAGACCATTTCTGCATGTCATGTCTATAAGGGATATTACATATTACAACATTTGTATGCGCTTATTTCATTAACAACACTTTTAAATATCTTATAAAATTCTCGGCCTCATTACATGGAAGATCGTTAGATCCTGCTATAATAAATACCAAATCTAGTTGGTTTAAAGTTTTACGTTCATCTAATGCTGTGCTGGTAACCTCTTTTAATTTCGCACCTAGTTTTAACCCAGATATAATCTCGCATTCAGTCTCATTCCCAAATAGCCTTTTTAAATCCCTACCAAGACTATAAAAAAAAACATATTTGCATCTCAACACTTTTTCACCTGTTTTTCTTAAGTCCCATTTGTTTTGGATGAGTCCTCTCGCCCCCTTATTATATGTCAAATGTTCCCTTGTATAATAATCAAGGTTCTTAGTATACCCTTGTATTTTATTATCCATTATCCTGTTGCAACCTACATTTTTTCTTATTTTATCAACAATATAAAGTCTTTATTGGAATATGATTTAAAATCAATCATACTTTTTTCAACCGACAACGATTAATCATCGAAATAAACCAAAGCAATGTTGATAACACGTTTTTGTGCTACTGGGGTTGGAGAGTTCCATAAAGATTTTTCGGAGATTGGCTACAATGTTCCTAGGCAGTTTCGATATTAGATTTAGAATAATTTACATCCATAAGTTCATATTGCAAATTCTAACCTATGGTTCAAGTAATACCAAACAAGTAAAGGCAGATTTAAATCTGTTAGTCGTTTCGGCTACACCATTTGACTTGCCCACCATAACACTGGCACTATTTACTTTTAAAAAAATTCACACACACACACACAGTGATTTTGCGAGCAATTTTCTGATAACCCTAACATTTTCAAGCACTTTAAAACAGTTAAGGATCTTGCTTTAAGTGCCTGTTCCTCTAATTCAATAAGTTTCAAGGACATAAACAATAGACCTTCGTTGTTAATCGAGGCCCGAATATCTAAAAGAAGGGTAGATATTTACTGATAGTTGAAGATTCACCTATCAGCACAGACACCTTAGATGATGATTCAACTAATAAGTCACAATACGCTTCCTCGTCTCCTCAGTAGTAATATAATTTTATTAGCAGTCCTTCTCTAGTGGAAAATTCATTCTATATGTACACCATTGAACTTTCCTTGTTGAATCAATGATTCGTGATCAGCAAATGGTCGTTTATTTTTGGCTAAATAATACACAGCCCGGAAAATATCTTCATGACATTTCTGCCCTAAGCTCGCCGATTCTTTTATTTCCACGTTCTATAGTATTCTTCACTCCCTAACTTGCAATCGGAAAGGGTGTAAGCCATAGTGCTGTTACCGCCCATGAAATGCATTTTATCTAACCTAAGAAGAGCCTGAAGAACACCAAACAGCAGCTCATGATAGGGAAAAAGCAAATAATTGCAGTTAAGAGACCGGACGGGACCGTAACACGAAATAAGGAAGAAATTATAAAAATATTCGAAAATTTCTACAGAGAATTGTACTCCTCCAAAGAAGAACTAGAAAATGAAGACTCAGAAGAAAATGATGTAGAAGTCCCAGACGTAATGAAAGAAGAAGTGGATAAAGTAATTCGAGGAATGAAGACCGGAAAATCACCAGGAGAAGATGGACTCACAGCAGAAATGTTTAAATGGGAAGGTGAAAATATGAAAGGAGGACTTCCTAATTAGTCTCGATGTGCCTGAAGAGGAAAGAAATTCTGTCAAAATTGGAATAATGCTGTTATTATTTTGTTGTACAAGAAAAGGAACGAAGAACGCGTCAAAAACTACAGATCAATTATTTTAGTGTCATTCTATACAAAATGTTCACCAAAGTTATTTTGAATCGTGTTGAACTAGCCTTAGATTTTAACCAGGGAAGAGAACAAGCCGGATTTCGTCGTGGATTTAGATTAATAGACCACATGCAAACTTTGAATGAAGTTATGGAATGCACTAATGAATATGAACTTCCACTATGTCTGGGTCTCATATTTTGAAAAAGCTTTCGATTCGGTCTCCTTGTCAGCAGTACTTAAATCATTTGAACATAAAGACATCGCAAGTACATACATCAGGTTACTGCGAAACTCGACTACCATATCTGTCATTAGAGCCAGTGATTTCGCCAGACCCCCTGTGGGGGTTGTTTACCCCCAAAGTCTCGACAACACCCCTCAACTTTAAAATATTTGCTGTGAAAAATCGATAGAAACCGTACAATACCTCACTTACACCATCCCAATTTTGACTTTACATCTCCCAAACTGAAAATCCTGGGGCAAAACTTGATTATATTGCATCAAGAAAGTGAAAAAATTGAAGTTGGAAAATGGATAAGGCAAGGAGATTCAATTTCTCCAAAACTATTTTCTGCTGTCCTGGAGAGTGTGTTCCAAAATTTAAACTGGGATTACGTTGGAATAAAAATCAATGGCGAATACCTTCATCACCTACGATTCGCTGATGATATAGTTCTGTTTGCTTCAAGTGCAGAAAAGATAAACCGTAATGGAAGAATTGAGTAATGAGAGTTCGAAAGTAGGACTTAAAATGAATTTAAATAAAACAAAAGTAATGTACAATCAACATGCTGAAAAGAAAAACTAAAAATTAACAGAGAGACAATAGACTTAGTTGATAAGTATATTTGCCTAGTGCAGCCCATAACATCGAATGCCAAGTTGACGGATGAAATAAATAGAAGCTGTAAAATGGCGTGGAGTTTGTTTGGAAGACTACACTTTATTTTCAAAAGCAAACTACCAATGTGTCTGAAGCGTAAAGTTCATAATCAATATTTCTTACCTGTGCTGATGCACGGCTGTGAAACTTGGACATTGAATGCGCAAACGACTCAAAGATTATGAGTGAAACAAAGAGCAATGAAGAGATGCATGCTGGGAATAAAAAGGAGGGACAGAAAAACAAATGAATGGATTCGCGCACAAGCGAATGTAGTTAGGATATAATTAGGGCCGTTCCGATAATCGAGTAATCGATAAAATTTCAAAACAGTTTCGTCGATAAAGAATTTTATTTTTATCTAACTTTCGAGACTCTCGAAATGTTCGAGGTACTCAAAGTGTTCGAGGTACTCGAAATGTTTGAAAGCAGAAAATACTGAAATATCTCAATATGATCGTATTTATCGACTCGTTTGAATATTTTGAAAAGTTCGGAATTATCGGAGTGTTTGAAAGAAACAATGCATTCGAGGTTATTATAGTTCTACATAATGCAGTGTGTTCATGTCAAAAGTTGCTTCCCTTGAAATGAAGTGAAAGAAAAGTTGTTGTTTTTTTAACCACAGGTCTCTAACACTACTGTTTATGTACAAGACTTAAATAGTCTGTCAAGAAGGAAAGGGAGAGAGAGAGAGAGAGAGAACATTCATAACCCGAACGGGATAGGAATCCTGGACACCTAATCTACAAATCGTCACTTTACCGATTGCCCCAACAACAGGGTAGGCAGAAAAAAGATAATTTTGGCATCTGGTTTCGAGGGCTCAAATTAAAGTTCCGGATGAAGACAGCTTCTGATATAGGTAGAGGTAAGGAAGTTCGATAAGGCTGAAGACTTATCGAACTCCGGGCCTTAAAATTTATTATCCGGTACTAGAAACCCTCCGGGTATTTGGGATTGTCAAACTTTCGTGTACTATCTAAATTTCGAGTGTCATTGAAACAAACCTTGAAAATTTTGAGTACGAAGCTCCTTATAATAGAGTGCGCTCTATGTCCATCCGTCTGTCTGTTTATCTATAATATCTGAGGATAACATTCCAACGGATTTTCCGATTTTGATGGAACTTGCTTTAAAATGTTCCCCTTTGCTTTCGTCAAAACCCTATTGTTTTTGGTTGCCTTACGCCGAAGGGATCTTCCCCGAATGCTTGTATTTGTTCCCACTTTGAGCGTAGGCGTGTGAAAGCGACGATAACTTTCGAACGAATTGTTCGATTTTAATGGGGACCGGTCTAAATGCATGTGTCAAGTATCTGTTGCTTTTGGTTACCCTACGACATCGGGATTCCCCCAAAGTCAGATATGCAGACTCCATTCAAAATAAGTTTCTGGATACACGTCTGCTTGGAACCATTAGAATAATACGGAAAATCGCCTGAAATAATACAGAAAAACGCCAAATTAACGGGCCAATTTTTACAATAATCCTACAAATCGCCTGAAAATATTAGGGAAGCTTTTCATGCGTGCGATAGTTGCGTACGTTAACATATTTTATTTGATGCCACAGGGAGTGTGTTCAAAGTGAAAAACATTTGATTCCCAAAAAGACATCTTGGGGTATTGTAAGACTGACGTTTTCATTTCGGTGCAGACCTTGATTCGATTTTCGAACCTTATTCAGGAAGAAACGGTACGGTACAATGTTTCCTGCAAACATGCACTATTGCCTCGTGTGAAATGGAGTGTTTCCGTTCACGTTATCTTAAAGAAAATACCATTCCAATAATCCCCCTTTAGGTTTCCAGCATCGCAACCAAAATGTAAAACGGCAAAACAATGGTTGAAATATATGAAATATAAGAATAATGTTACATTATGAACTGCAGGAAATGGAGGTGAAGTTCAATTGAAGTGGTTTAAACTGAACGGATATGACAAGAAAGTCGTACTGGTTACGATTCCTATGGCTGCTACTGGCATGTCCATATTTGTATCACCCAACTTCGTCGTCATCCCACTGATGACGAGGGCCATACCTAGACGAAACCTCTCTTTAAAACTTCGTAATGTCCAAGAAACCTATGCCAACAGGAAAAATTAAATTTCATAAACGTAAAAACATGCTTGATCCAACTACTATCCATGGATAGTAAGTACTTGCTCCTAAAAACTTTGCTATACCCGTTTTCCCATACAATGCACATAAACGTCTCGTCTTTTGTTTGTGCAGATCTTGCATGGATGGATTGAATAAAGATACCTGTACACATAATAAAGAGAAACGTGTAGTCAAGGGTGTATTTTGTACTCGCGAACTACATTTGGCATTTGAAAAAGGATATATCATTCTTAAAACTTACGAAATCTGGGAGATACACATGACTGAGGAGCTCTTTAAACCATATGTCAATACCTTCCAAATAATGAAAAAGAAAGCCAGTGGGTTTCCTGATAATTGTATCATGGAACAGGAAGAGCAAGAATATATTCATGATTATAAACAGCATGAAAGTGTTCGTCTTGAGTATGATAAGATTCAACATAGCGCCGGGTTGAGACATATTACAAGAACATTTTTGGGTTATTTATTTGGAAAATGGAAACAAAGGTGCGATCTGTCATAAACTCGTATTGTTACTGAACGAAAAGTCTTCCTGAAAATTTAACTCTCAACTCACTTGGAAGTACAACATGTGACTCCTATAGGACAAAATAAATTACAAGTAGCGTATAAAGATTTTGAAAATAAAAATTATTAACACGATCTTCCTAATATATTTGTAGCACCTTCATATCCTCGTGGGCTAGAGTTCCTTTATATGAATTACTGGACACTTTGGGTATAGAACGTCTCATTTATTGTGACACGGACTCAGTTATATACGTGCCAAGAAAGGATGAGCCATTATTACTATATGTTGGGAATTACCTCGGAGAATTGACTCATAAAATAGACTTAGATGCAAAGCTGTTTTGGTTTGGGTACAAAAATTAGTTATGCTAAAAAGTGTCGTAGTTACTGTTGAAGTGAAGTATGTTTATAAAGTTCCTGATATAGCTTTTAATTATCAAGCAAAAAATATATAACTGATTATCACTATTACAATTTAGCCACTGAAAGGTATGATAGTTGCCAAATGTTTATCTCCAATAATAACTTGCGCAAACCAGGGTACAAAAATTTTTCCAATGGTCAATAATAAACGGAGTAAGCTCAATCTTTCAAACAAGGAAGATTATTCTACTTTTCCATTTGGATATAGTAGTGAATAATTTTCGTACAAGTTGCAAAATGTACAGTTGTCAACCAAACTTTTACAATGTAAAATAAAAAAAAATGTAAAAAACTATTTTTTAAATTTTTTTTGTAAAACGAAAACTAATTTTTATTACAATAGCTTTTGTAAAACAAAAAACAGAATTTTTTTCTCAATGAAAACAAAAGTAAAATATTTTTAAGTAAAAGTAAACGAAAAATTCTTTTTCTGTGAACATAAAAATCACAATC